>JAGFMF010012144.1:1968919-2054845 GCA_019455555.1 Galemys pyrenaicus | reverse complement strand
GCTATTTCTCCTTCCCTTGTAAATAAAACCCTTTATTAACCTTTGTTGTGTGTGCCTGCAGTTGGGGCATTATAAGTGCCGTTCGAGCGCGCGGGTGAGCACCCAGTCAGGCAAACCCATTTTATATTAGGGTTGCCCTGTAACAGTTTGGCACCCAACGTGGTTTACCAAGTTTGGCAATAAAAAGTTGTTTTAGATTTCCACACCAGTGCCTTTTCAGTGATGTAGAAGGTGCTTTTCAATAGTTTGAAGGCAGATGGAGAGACTGTGGACAACACAGATGATGCTTCTTTGGACAGTGACATAAAAGAGAAGCAGGTAGCAAGCTACTAAGGAAAGAAATAACAAGTTTAGGGTCAGGAAAGTTAAATATAGTGTTATTTTATTTAAGTGTTATGTTATTTAAGTATTACTTTATTAAATTAAGAATAGTGATGTGCCCACACAAACTTGGGCTTTAAATCCATATATTTAAGGCTTTGAATGTTATAGTTGTTATAACAACTATTTGTTGTTAAGTCATTGTAATTGTCATATGAAGTCATTCAAAGGAGAAGACTTTAACAGATCTTTACGATGGAAACTCAAATGCCAACAGCAGGAGCACAGTAGTGAAGGCTGTGACTAAGATGAGGCAGCATGGAGAGATCCATAGCTGTGCCAGTGTTAGCTGTCTACCGTGAAATAGGTTATGTAACCTCCTTTGTGCCTTTGCTCATCTTTAAAAATATGGCTAAAGTGGGTATTTAGGAGTAATTAAAAGTAAGTGTAAAATAGTGCTTGAAAGTTTTTATGATGTAACTGATGATACATGTTTCTTTAAGTCAAATTTAAAGATGCAGGAGATACATTCTACTCAAGGTGGGTAATTGGAGATAAGTTGAAGAAATATGGTCCTAATGTTTGGAAAGCTTGCCTGCAGACCTAAGCTGACCAGGACTTGTCAGTAGATAGTTCGTTCAATTTTTTATTCATTCTAGATTCAGTTCGCTTTCTAGCCTCTCAAAGACCTTTAAGGCTCAGAATAAGATATGTGATGAACCCTGAGTCTGTACCTCTAACCCCCTGGTGTGCACACAGATTTCATGGTTTTAGGGAATACTATAATATTTAATCTTCAAAGCATGCCCCCTAATATTGATAAAACTCTTGATCATTGCACCTAATAGCTGTTAAGCTAATAATAATGGTGTGGGGATTATAATCCAGGTCTTCTTCCTTCAGAATACAGTGTTAGCAATGTTCGATCATCAAGAGAAAGCATTAATAGGTGAATTTTGTCTACCTCCATTGAGTAATTGCTGAGCCTCTAGCATGCTTCTCAAATGCTGCAGACAGGAACTGCCATCTTGAATCTATACAATACTTGCACATTTAGATAGTCTTGTTTTGCAGATGAGAAAGCTGAGGCTGAGGGAGTTTAACGTGCCCTAGGTTATATAGCTAATAGGAGGGGAACTGAGATAAGGGACTGGTTATATCTAGCTACGAAGTTGATTGTGTTGTAATAGCTTTGTCTCCTTCAGCTGTTGAGATTTGCTGATCACACAACCACTTCTCTGGGTGGGATGAGGAGATGGGATAGATCACCTGTGTCTGTTCAGGTCCAACATACACCTCACCCCCCCACATCCTAATATAAGACTTTAACACCCTGGAGGAAATAACTGTCAGAAATAGCACAGAACTCTCAGCACAGAAGCCAAACCTTTTCCATTAGGAAGCATCAGTTCTAGTGCTGTTGTGTTTTCAGCAGTGTAAACACTGCCAATGTTGTCTTGTAATCATAAATAAAAACAGAGAGAGAGCTCAGGGTACTTTCATGGAGAAGTTCATTGTTACCAGCCAAGGAATTCACATTCCCTGAATCATTTTGACCATGTTCTGTTTTGTTTTGTTTTTTTCCCCACAATTGAACAATCACTTAACAGAGTGCATTGGCTTCAGGCTATTTACATTGTAAATGTGAATGTGAAAGCTGGGCTTCTGAGCTGTTATCATTGGCTGGATGGGCATTTCCTAAGGGCCTATGTGGTTTTTGTCATTTAACTATCCTAACAACTCTGTGAGATAACCACTAATACTATTCCCGTTTTATAGATGAACAAGTTTGTAAAATGCTCAGTGGGTTACATAAAATTAATTTTTTTCTCTTGAGAGGTTTAATGAAAAAGTATCTACACTTCAGTAGAACCATTGGTAAGGCCAGTTGGAAGCCCACTCTATCTGAGGCTATGTTACATTTTTCTCTTTATTTCTCAGAATTTTTATAAGTTCTAAATTTTTTTATTAATTTATCCTTTCAGTTGAGGTAGAGTTAGAAACCTCCCCATCAGTTATCAAAGCCTTAGGGTACCCACCACCAACTTACCCATAGTCCATCACAATAGTCAATTGTGCTTCCTCCCTTTTTATTCTCACCCCTCCCCCATACTCTTTCCTCACGGGGTGCTTCAGTTCTAGAGTAGCTTTAAGTAAGACTCAGGCTAATTCAGGCTTCCAGAGAGACCCTCCCAAATACAGCCTCCAGGTTCTTTGTTAGATTTGCTGTTCTACTTTTGTTACAGGGCAACCCTGATACAAAAAGGGGTTGCTTGACTGTGGGTCCTCAGCCATGTGCTTAGAAAGCACTTATAATAAGACTCAACTGCAGGCACACACATAAAAGGTTAATAAAGGGTTTATTTACAAAACAAGGGGAAATGAAAAAAAATGACTAACTCAGGATGAAGAAAGGGAGATAAATCCATAAATGTGTCTACCAGTTCCGCTAAGCTGGAAACAAACAGTAAGCTGATAGCTGGCGTAAAACCAAGTGACCCCCAAGGTCCATATGTCTGGTTTTAAACCAAACCTGGCTGCTTAACTCCACCTCAGGTCCCAGCGATCCTCCCTTCAGTGATGGTGACATTGGATATCTTTGGTCTGGACTGGGGGGCAGAGTCCATAAACCTGTTTCTAGAGTTCATTCAGAAACTTTGGTGAGTGGTTTTTCCTCTTTGTCCTCCCCTTTTTGTTATGTCCAGACTCCTAGGGTTGATATTGAGCATCTGCCTTTCGTAATTTCTCATTTAACCCTTCGCTCCTTCTTAAAGTTGAAGAACCTGAAGCGCAGATTAGTTAATTAACTTGGCTAAGGTTGCTCAGCTACTTAAAATCAGGATTTGACCTCACCAGCAATTTTAAAATCTCTTTCCATACATCATACAGCCTGATATGTTGGGTAGGGGCATAGGCGGGTTGGTACCAGATTGTGGCTAGCAATAAGTAATCTCTATTGTGGACACAATGGGAGCTGCCTTTGGTTCTAATGCAGGAGGTGGTCAGAGTTTTTTCCTAGTAAAACAACTTTGTGACATGAGGAATGTGCTGGAAGGCAGATGTATCAGAAATTACAGGGCTGCAGTTGTCTTGGTGAGTAAGAATGAAGATCATTGATAAGGAGAAAGCCAGGGAAAAATAGCAGAGTAAGACATTGAATGTTTATATGATAGCAGCAGTGAGATTAGCAAATAAAATAAATGTTAATGCAGTCAGAATTAGAAATAACACAATAAATCACTGCATTCGGTGCCTGCCATTACTTGTGGTAAATAAATGCTGTTAGCATTATTATTACTATGACTACAGCTGTTGGTAGAATATGATGTGTGTTCTTTCAGTACCGAACTTTCTGTGGATTTCTTCCCTTAGCATATGCCACTTCTATCTTCTCTCAGTCTTGTTCTAGATCACATCATGAAATCACCAAATCACAGAGTTCTTAGAATTACAAGAAACCCACATATAACAGGGATCATACTTCCTACCATACTTACTGAAAAGGACACAGACTTGATAAAATGACAAAGTGTGGGCACTTGTCTGCTGGACTCTGAGGAGTTCTCTTTGCAGGGATCCCTGCTCACCACTTTGGATCAGATGCCCTTCCCTTGGATTCCCATACCTTGTGATTTGTTTACTAACTGAGCACTTTCTTTGATATCTGTATAGTGTTTGTGAGTCTGTCTCCTCACTTGACTGTGTGACCCCTCCAAGAAAAGTTCACCAAAAAATGCTTCCAAGTTCATTGCATTTATCGTTCATCTGGAGGTGTTTAACATATTTTTAAATATACTGTTTTTTTTCTATCTATAATGTTAAATTCCTGCGGGCAGGGGAAAAGTTCTAACTTTTCACTCTGTCTTGCTGTTGAGCAGTGTGGTGCCCTGCACGTGGGCACTTAGATGAATCAGTATGATAATCTTGGCATTCTTTGCATGGCTGCAATGCCTAGCACGTAATAGTTGCTCAATATATATGTGCTTTCTGTATGTATACCAAATATTTTTGTGGTTTTAAAAATCTTTGTTAACATTAAAGTCTCCATCACAGCCCTAAATGTGAATCCTATAGAGATGCTATTTCTCAGATAGAAAAAGAAACACAAATATTTTAAAATGGAATAGGATGAGAGCAGAAAGAACACAAGGGACTGAGATGCACTGGTGAAATGGTAGTGGGAAATGAGAACCACAACTGATGTCAAATATATATAAATAAAGGGAAAATACAATTCATAAATAATGACAAAAATATTTTAAAATGCCCTAAAATCTAATTGTTAATGTTCAAGGCATGCCTTACTTTCCATGACTTGTATTTTCTCTTTAAGAAATATGTGATATGACATAAGGCATAGTAGCTCACTATGGCAGAAATGACTTCTAATTTGAAGTAATATAAATTTATCTTATTTGATTTATAGCTTACCAAGATTCAAATAGAAGTATTTATTTTCTCATGTCTATTCACATAAGTTATACATGTCCTAATGTATGGATTTTTTAAAAAAAATATTTATTTATGCATACAAGAACTGGGGTGAAGGCCAGAGGTGTGGGGAGTGAGAGGATTCACCGGGGACAGCATTGGGGAGCAGAACCTGCAGACTGCCTGAGGGGAATAGCAGGCAGACAGGAGAGGTCTTCTGTACCATGTGGGTTAGCTCCCTGGCAGGAGTTCAAACTCTGGCCTTAGTGGTGATAGCTCTGAGATTTAACCCCTGAACCACCAGAGATGCCCCTAACGTGTGGATGTTAAGAAACTAATTAAACAAAAAGGCTGAAGAAATAGTCTTACTCTTATAGTTACTATTTCCATTATTTTATCATTTCCACTGTTCCCTTGGGGTTGGGGTGGGATATGGTTTAAGATAAGATTCCACAAGTCTTTTGAGACAATGAAATGCATTTTGCTTATTTAATTATTTTTCAGAAAATAGAAAGGAAAGAAGATAGGACTTGGTTTCTGTAATACTGAAGTTTGAGATTCAGTTAGGTCTTTTTCAAAAGCCTTTAAATACATGCACACAAAAATAATAATCCCTGCTCAGCCAATTATGATCAGACACTTAATTTTCAGGGCCAGGTACAAAGTAATAATAAGTTTGTGGGGAGAGGGGCTCTGTTAGGATATGAAAATTTTTGCAATGGTGAATACGAAATGGGTTCTTCTAAGTGGAAAGAACCACAGGCCCAATTTCACAGCACAGGTAGTAACACCTATGGAGAAGACCCTGTAGCCAACTATGAGAATTAACTGAGTTTATAGAACACACCTCACACAATGGCTAACTTACAACACAAATTTAACAAGTTCCAGTTTTCCTTTATCCCTTTGTAAATTGCTCGTAAAGAGCAGTTCGAGTCTAAGGCCTTTGCTTATTCCTCTCAGAACTGAGTTCTTCATACCATGGACACAGATATGTTTCAAATGTAACCCATTTAACTCCCTCTTTATTGATCAAAGAAGCAAGACATAAGAGAGAGAAAAATCCCAAAACATCTAGGCCTTGGAGAGTAGAGATGTATCTCAAAGTATGGGTTACCTGAGTGGTCTTTTTCTCATTTGTAAGCTCAGACTTTGAAGCCATGTGCTACCTGGAATTCCAGATGACCAGACCACCAAGCAGAATAACTAGGAACCAAACCACCAAACGGAATGTTTTGATTCTCAGATACGGTCATCTTAGGCATGTCAGGGATGTGGAGTAGCATGTTTCGTAAAGAAAACAGAAAAAAATCCAGAACTGATGTGTCCCACATGGGCAAGAGCTGGACCCTCTGGCTCTTGTAGTACCTCTCCTCACCTCCCACTTTGGCTGTGGCTTAAGAGGAGATGCCTTGTTCCCATAAGGCTATAATCACAGAGTTTTACAGAACCTTTTCCTTGTGGAATATATATGACATCTGGAATTAAAGAGGTATTCTCTTTTAATCACTGTTCAATCTTCCGCAGGGATAAATGAGTACACGGGTAGCTTCCAGCTGCCCAAACTGATTTAGTTAAATAATGTAATCTATTTGTACACAAATGTGGAATAAATGTCACTGAAGTTCCTTAGCGTGCAGTCATAATGAGTTATCCCTTTCTCAAGGTGATTAGGAGTGTTTAGTTTGTTTCAAATGCATATCAAGCCTCATGATTGCCAATGAGCCAGGGACAACTGAAATGAGTCACCCACAGCTGCTGACCTCTGCAGCCAGTCATTGCTTTGGGGGCCAAGAGTCTCCTGGAATGCTAACTCTGGAGCTGACTTTTTTAATAGTTCTCTTTAAATTGTTATACAGTCCTCACAGACCCAGGTGTCTTCAGAACCAGTCAGAGAGTACAATTAGAATTTTAACATGGCCAGGACCATAACACTCATTTTGCTTTAATGTTATGTTATCAATGGGGAATCTAAGGCCCAGAGAAATTACGTGCTTTGTCCAAGTGACACAGTGAGCCAGTGTCAGACCTTGAATTAAAATGCTGGATTTGGACACCAAGTCCTTGCATATTAGTGCACACCAACCCCTAACCCGCACCTTAGCTTTCAATCTCGTAAGACAATAACCTGGTGCAAGATGTGTGTTACGAAGGGGAACATGGGCTCTAATATAGCATAGCTAGTCACATATTTTCTGTATCATCTGGAGTAAAATACTTCACAAGGGAGAGCCTCAGTTTCCCCTACCAGAAAAATAGGAATTAAACCTGCTTTCTAAGGATTTTCTTTCTACCATAGGTATTTTATTAACATTTATTTCTTTAAATTGATGTGACTCCTTTAGCTGATGACTATTTCCTCTTCTCATATACATCTTCACAAGGGTCCTTCTGGTTTGTTAAATCATCAAATTAAAAAAAAATACACTAAAAAAGTGAAACCCAAATGAAGAATAATTTCACATATTGTTTTCTCTAAAGAGATGAAATGTACAGGAAAGGAGACATCGCAGAAGCAATCACGTCAACAAGATGAGATTTTGCTCTTTGCTGATGAGTATCGGTCTTCCTGTCTTGGTCAGATAACTGTGGAAGAAGTAGTTTTATCACCTTGTGCAAACTGATGCCTTTGCAACCACTCCTGGTTTTCATGAGTAAAAGTAATCATTGTGTGCTATTTGAATGTCTTCATAAATATAATTTATAGCTTTGATACTGATCAGTCCTGCACAGTCTTAGAAGATCAATAGTGCCATGTTCATTAGTACTGAATTGAATAGCTCTCACACTTTGGCCAGAAGATGATAACTGTTTTTTGCAAGTTGGCATCAAAAGTAGATTCTATGTCACTGGTAATTTCCTTAGTTACCTAGGGGTTTTTCATTCTCTCGTCCAGCCATGAAGGTCAGAGAGTTTCTATCTACAAACATGACTGGCTGTGTTCTTGGACTCTTAGGATGAAGAGTGTTACTGTCTAGCAGATGCTGAGTAGTAGTTGTTTTTTCTCAAAACCTATGGTGATGGGAGGTCATGAATTTTCCCCAACATGCCATGATGAGGAGGACCAGGCCATTTTCAGAAGAAAAGGAATAGATCTGGGTTATAGTACTGTTAGGGGGGAAAGATCCTACTAAATAAAATACACAAATAAGTTATAGACTTCAACCCCCATTCCAGACCTGCAATATCTAAAATCTAAAATCCCATAAGGTCATTATCAAAAAGCGGATCACTGGGACCTGAGGGTGGAGTTAAGCAACCAAGCTGAGTATAAAAGCAGACATATGGGCCCTCTTTTCCTTGGGAGTCAGCTCTAAGTACACCATTGGGTTCCAGCCCCAAGGAACTGGTAGGACATTTATGGATCTGGATCTGTAGCCCTCTCTTCCCCTTGTGTTATTCACTACACTATTTCCCCTTCTTTTGTAAATAAAACCCTTTATTAACCTTTGTTGTGTATGCCTGCAGTTGGGGCATTATAAGTGCCTTTCAAGTGCATGGGTGAGGACCCAGTCAGGCAAACCCATTTTAGATTAGGGTTGCCCTGTAACAATACCACAAGTGCTACTTAATCATTTTTATTTTGATAAATTATTGCCACTTGATTATTACTTTGTCATATCATTACTTTGGTCACCACTAATAAAATGCCTATCAGTATCTATGTTCTTGTATAGTCTCCTTGAACTTTGAAGCTTTAATGACTTTCTTATGCATGATTTGCTTTTAACAAATAGAATATGGAGGAGTCAACTGTTGAGCTAAATCTTAGGAAGGTTTGGTGGCTTCCACTGTTTCACTGTGCAGGTAGATAGTTTTTAATTAAGAAGTCTGACCATCCTGAGACCCTCATGCTGTGAGGGAACCCATGAGCCATGTGGTCACTCCATATTTGTCCTTGGTCCATTGCCCCATGGTTTTCCACATTGAAGAGAATCAGTGGTTGATATTCCTGCTGAGTTCCCAGCTGTTGGTCAGCATCAAATGCCAGCTATGTGACTGAAATTACTATCCTTCTGCTCATCCTCTCCTGTATCTGATACATCATGAATTATAAGAGTGCTGGGTTACCCACCTGAATTATAAAAATTAACATACTTTTTCTTACCAGATGGTTCCTCCCCTAGGAGGAATATAAGGGAACCAAATAAGGATCAAGGAAAGGAATAAGAACAACAATAATAATAACAACAATTAAGACACAAAAACCAAAAATGAAAAGACAAGGACAAATTGGGGACACTTGGTGTGGAGAGGGGAAGGAGAGGGTTGAGGGCAGATGGGAGCACAGGGGACTGAGGTGATGGTGCACTGGTGATATGGTGATGGGGAATACATGGGGATTGCAATTGATGTCAAATATATATAAATATAAAAATGAAAATAAAAAATAAATAACTTTTAAAAAATTAACATACTGCACTGTTTTGAGGCAGTGTGTTTGGTTTGTTTCTGATTAAGTACTATGTAACAGTCAACTTCTCAACCTATCACTACCTCAGAGGATGTTACCTCTTCTGTTGGGCAAAGCAGCTGGCTTGTTTTCTTAATTTCTGAGAAGCGTTTCCTGAGGTGAAATGCCGCCATTTCCCTTTGGCTTGATGGGTACTCAGTTGTCTTTAATGAGAGTGGATGGGTTGATACCTTTCTCAAGGTGTCATGACACCTCTGTAGAGTGTATTTACTAAGATCCTCATTTGCAAATATGTAAATGAAGAAAGAAGCACAAGAGGGAATAAATTCACAATGGTAAAGGACTGTGTCTCTTTATGGGACCTGATAGTCTTAGATATGCTACCTTATTTAATTGTCAAGTATAGAGATGATGTTTAAAATGTGTAAGCTATTGGCCCAGGTAACACAAATGGTGAATTCAACAGATTGTAATTCAAATGTAGATTTGTCTGATTCCAAACTGGTGTTTCCTCCATTATGTCACACTCTCAGGGAGTCTGTATGACATACCTGTCTAAAATTTAGCAGATACAAGATATCCCATGATCAAATGCTGCCTGAGAGTTATAGGTATTTATTATTATAGGGACTTAAGGCAGAAGAAGTTTCTGTGTATAAGTGCAGTCTGGGAAAGTTTCTGGGTTGAGATGGAATTTGAGAGAATTACAGTAGGGAATAGACTGGTGGGAAGGAAGCTGAGAACATGTACAACTTTATTCCTTCATCTGTTCAACAATTTACTGGCAAACTACTATATGAAAAACACTGTGCTCGGTGTTCTGTGTGACACATAATAAGACAAAGTGCTTTCATGCAACCACATCTGCCTGAGCACATACTATCCCATCTATCTGTCATATCTTCCCTGAGACTGTCCCCCACAAATCACTCATTACTCAAGATCTAATCTGGCATCTTCTCCTTTATGAAGCCATGTATCTGTGGACCATGGAGCCATATTATCTGGACTTGAATAAAGGCCCTTTCAGTGAACAGATGGCAAAGTCCTGGAAAAATAACTTCTCTGTGATCCAGACTCTTTGTTTGTAAAATGAAGACGTACACCTCATAACATTACTAGGATTAGTTTAATTAATATGCTTAATGAAATTGGCACATGCTTGACAGTTTTCTGGTCAACAAATTAGCTGGGAAAATGAGGGTGATGATGATGGAGGAAGGAGACAAAGAGGAGAAGGGAGATGAGACCAGGAGAAAAATAAAGGAAACTTCCTGACAACACTACATACTCCCATAATATGAATTACAATGTTGGGACTACCGATGTCTATGGCACAAAGTATAGTTCTCTCCTCCTACATGCTCCCCATCCCCAACAGAGTGTTTTTTTAAGGGAAGAAACAATTATATGCATGTCTGATTTTCTCTCTGGGCATGTGGATTTCTATACCAACTAAGCTTTCAACAAATGCTGAATAAAAGAAAACAACTCATGGAATCTCCATCAATATACTACTGCCTCTGACTGCCCAAAAGAGAACAAAAGGACAAGTGGCCACTAGGAAGATAGAAATTTTAATATCCACCAATAAAAAGTAATTCAGTTAAGGGGAAGTAAAATTGTCAGAGAAATTAAGAAGAGGGAATAAAGGATGGTAATAACTATTGAGCACCTGGTATATGCTAATCACTATGTTGGTGTTGGGCAGATGAAAATATTAGTTCTATTAACATTGCATAGAGATTCCATTAGTTAATACATATTATGGGGTTGTGATCACAAATGATAGTCATAATTAAACTAAAAATAAAAGTAATTAATCAAATTTTTTGTCTGAATTGTGCCAGCTAACTAGCTAATTATATACCTTATTTAATCATATTTGAGCCTCACAAGGATTTTATCTTATTATTTATATTCATTTTATAAAAGAGGGAAACAAGTCAGTGATAGCAGTGACTTCACCAAGTCAGATAGCTGGGTAGGGGCCAAACCAGCTCTAACCGAATCCAAAGTGAAAAGGACTACCTATGACATAGAGGATCTCCTACTGCCACGAGTCAGGACTCCTTGGATTACATCACCAAATATCTAGCCAAATTCACTACCAGAAAGTCAGGATGATCCATCATGTTGTTGAATTGATGTCCTGTTTCATCAACCTTTGGATTATTGAAATCTCATTTAAAGGAAAAAAAAATTGATATATAAGTGCTGAGGCAGATCTATAAAAATAGATATTGCTCAAGAAGCAGCAAAGACATACCTGGACTTTCCTATAAACATCACAGGACAATAGATAAGTGACCCATGACAATATACACATGACCTCCAACTATGGGGAAGAACTCACCAACGGCTATGGCTGCAGCACCTTGATAACCACTACTGGGTTTGTATCAGGGTGGTCCCTCTGATGGGCTTCTTCAGGCCAAGGACCGAATGTGGCTTTGACACTAAGACAAAGTAATTGATTTAAATATATTAAGTCAGGCAGAGTGGCTTTCCTCTGAACATACTTGGACTTGAGGACTCCACTGTGGCTATGTGAGGCTTGTCTTAGCCTGCACGGCTATCCAGAACTTCTCTTTCTCTTCTCTTCTCAGTGTCACAGATTTGCCTTGTGATATGTTATTGACGCTCAGTCTTCCCTGGCACTCCCCCTGTTTTCTCTCCCACAGGCATCTTCCCTAATAAAATCTTTATAGGTATAATATGGTCTCGGGGTGTGCTGCATGGTGGACTCAGATTGAATACAAAGCAGAACACCCATGACTCAGCAAGTTGCTTCAAAGATGAATTTAGTTCTGACAATAATCTTATGCAAAATTAGGAAATAATCATAAAAAGCTTTAAATAAGATCACTTGAATGGGATATTAATTCTTAAAATACTAATGATTTTAAAATTTATTAGGTGTTTGGTATTCAGGATCTTTAGTCCTGACCATAATCCTATAGTGTAACATTATCAACTTTAATCATCATTGTCCAGCTTTAGAATCTGAAGCTTCAAAAACTTACAGAACATCCCCAAAGCTACATGTGTTTTAATGGTAAGCTAAATGCAATCTAGTTCTCATCACTACAATTGTTTATACAGAATGTGGTTTTTCAAACACTAAAGGTTGAACATACTCAGCACCAGCTGGTTCTCATGTCATTGTTAGGTCCATATTATAGTAAAAAAAACCAACATGGTCTAGCTCTTGTGAAAATACTTCTGAGAAAAGACAAATGTGTATGCACAGTATAGGCTTACTAGTAAGTGCACAATAGTGGTGAGTTGAGTTAAATTGAAAATTGATACACATGGAAAAGACTTATGGCGTTTACCAAGAATCTAATAACCTAAGAGCTATGCAAATTTGAATGAATTTATTTAGGCTTTCAACTTTAAAATATTGTGTTTGTTTTTTAAAAGGAAAAACAGAGGCACACCAAAAATGAATAAACATGAGATGATGGCAAATAGTGGAAGCTGAGAACAGAAGGCTTTCTAAGCTTACAGACTACAGACCTCACATTTGTACGGCATGCTGAAGTTTGCTGGGACTGTCACACATAATGCTTTGCTTTATTTTTACAACAACAGTTCTGGGAGGGACACACAAGCATCCCTCTTCACAAGATAAGACAAACGAGGTTCAGTGAAGAAAATAAGAGCATGCAATAATCACAGTAAAACAGATTCCTGGTTAAAATTAATGGAGATTGACAGATCTGGGAGGAACAGGTGGAGTTACAGGGTTAGAGGCCTCTGTGCAAGAATTTTCTGAGGCAGATCTTCGTGGTGGAAAGTGACCTTTAAGGAGTGATTCCTATGGAGACATAGACAGGATTGGAGAATACATGACTTTGGAGACACGGGTTGGCAACACTGTTGGCAGAAAAATGCATGAAGTGGCAATTGGTCTCTTTAATAGCATAATAGCTATTGTATTTTACTCTACTGTATTTTACTATAATTTGGACCTGATATTGACATGAGCACCAACTGATGCTGAATATGCTCAAGCTTTAGTGTTTGAAAAACCACAATCTATGAAAACAATTACAGTGATGAGACCTAGATTGGATTTAGTTTACCACAAAATCATATGCAGCTTTGGGGATGTCTGTAAGTTTCTGGAGCTTCAGAGTCCTCAGCTGGGCCATGATGATTGAAGATGATAATGTTGCACTATAGGATTATAGACTAATGACCATAGAAGATCAGTGATAGGATGTGCAGATTGGATGAAGAAGAATGTGCCAGAAGTCACTTGAATTTGTTACAGCTTCAAGACACACCTGAATTGACTTTTACAGTGGGGTGGGCTTCCTGTGTCTGCATGTTGGGATAAGAACAGTGAACTTTGAAGTGTTCCTTTTAATGTGACTCTCCTCCTTGCTTATATAGACTATGAAAATTCAAATTACAGTTATACTATGATATTAGATATTTTGGAAGATACTGTGGTTATAGCAGAAGAGGCCTGGACTGGAAGTGAGCCTTCATTATAGAACTAGTACCACAATGAACTAGTTCTGTTATCTTAAACAACTCATTCTTTGAACCTAAGAGAGAGCTAGACCAGAATCAGCATGCCTTGACATGTGAGTAATATACATGGTATGTGACATTAAGGAGTGGTAGGGGCCTTTGTGACCTGAGTGTACTATATAAATGCTCAAATACAGACATTTCAGAACTCAATTTTGGAAAAATAATTTGGTTTGTAGATCACCAACTTTTCACTGGTATAATTGTCTGCTAGTCTAAAATTTTATTATTTCAAAGAAGGAAATGAACAACATTGGTTTCATTGAAAGGAAAACTATAATTGTTGAACGTTTACTATAGTGTGCTGAATACAGTCCTCATATAAATAATTTGTTTTTTTTTCTATTTCTACCTTCTAATCACTATAAAAGCAACTGAGCTAGGTAGTTCATATGTAGCAAACATAGGATTATAGAAACTATTCAGAAATAATAACTTATTCCTGACTTTTGAGATTGTACGAAGACTTTTGTCAATAGCAGGAGGATCAAAATAAAAAAGAAAGAAAATCATGAGACTCATGGGCTCAGAGCACTCCTTTACCCTGTGGACAACATGGAAGGGGACCAGTAGCAGGTAAAGGAAGCCTGGAAGGCAGATGATGGGAACTTAGATGTTCAGTGGAGGCTGATTGAGGACATAGCCATAGAAATCCCAGAGAAGTGCCAGGACGTTCCAGAGAGGACACTACCAGCAGTTGTTTCCTAGGGTGTTTCCAGAAGACTGGATAGAATTCTGTTTCCTGATTGTACTTGAGTTGTACCAACAAGAACTGAAGTTTGGGTTTAGTTTGATGGGCAAGGTGGCATAGTTACAAAATCCTATGACCCTAGTTGGTCCTAGTTCTCTTAATCTGAAGAGTACAGTTGTAGGAAGAACAGAGGGAGCTGACATGCTAAGAGGGCTGACTGATTGGACTGGAGGAGGACTGGAATTAGAAATAAATGACACAAAGTTGGAAGGCCTGCCACTGGAAGCCACAACAAAGCTCATCCAGAAGCAGGAGCAGCCAGGTCACTGGCACAGCATGGACATTTGTGCAACAGTATGTTTATAAAGGATGTCATAGAGCCTTTCTGTAACAGGGTGGTCTCCAGGAAAGGGGGAAGTTCCAGAATCCTGATTCCACCCTAAGTGGGTGGAGCTGAGCAGGATAAGAAGATGTTGGAGAGAGGAAATAGGAGGACAGGAGGAAGGGAGGAAGAAGGAAGCAGGATGGAGAGTAGCCAGGAGGTATGGAGGAGGCACGTGGAGCAGAGGGACATGTGAAGAAATTGTGCTTGCTTTTTGGTCTTGGACTGGTTGGAACAGATGTGGGTGAGAGACCCGTGGGGAGGTTAACAATGGCAGCTTTCATCTTGATTTTGATTTTGCTCTTTTCCTCCTAGATTTGTCTGACCCTTTCTGACCCTTTTCTATGGTTCTCTACTGAAAGGTCCTTTAGATTTGTGGCAGGCTTTTGGGCCTTGCTTTGGGCCAATCCTATTTGGCTGGACTTTTACCCTCAAGGAGATGGGTAACTTTGGATGCCTAACTTAGTAACTATATTCTTTGTCCTTTCTGTATTGTATCCTAATTGTATTAAAATTCTTTTCAATCAAGGTCTTATATGTTTGTCTCAATGTGGTGGATGGCAGAACCCATTAAGAGAGGGCAGGTTTGGGGGTTCTGGGGTGCCCCTCTCCCTGCCCTGTAACATTTCCTTAACCTGAGACAAGATTACATATTGATGATTAACAGAGACTGAACCCTCATATGCCAATCACTAGGCCAGATGTTAACAGCAAAAGGTGAACATGCCATGGTGGTTATGACAAGTGTACTAGGAGACACGTGAGAACAGAGAATGAAAAGCTTGACCAGGTGAATCAGAAAGGGGACAACATTCTAGAGAGCGGATGCTGAACAGTAACAAGAGCAGAATAACAAGAATAGTAACAATGCTGCTTCTACAGAGGGGACTGTGAAGGTGGCTGTATTGGAGGGTGAGCTGGCGATGGAACATTTGTATGTGAAAAGTAGAGAAATGAGAAGCAAGATCTAAGTGACTTAGTAAAACCACTCCAGACCTATGACTGTGCATTCTTAAGGAGACATAGTGAAGGTGGCAAGTGATTCAGTGAATGAACAACCCCCCAATGATTGAGCATCATGTTAGAGAGAGATGGAGTGAGTCAAATAGGGCCCTTTTCCTCTTGGAAAAGTAACTCCATGGGCCTCATTCATTGCTTAAATCAGAATCATTCCTGGAATATAGTGACTACTCAATAAATTTTAGATGAGCTGATGAATTTCTGTGTAAAAAGGGAAACACTTCTAATATTTTTTTTAAAAAATAGGCTCAGCTAACAAAGTAGGTAACAAGTGCCCCAAGCTCTAAATGTATAAACTAGGTAGAGGTTGGTCCACACAACCTCTTTACTTCCTTGTGTGCTGAATTCTTTGAGTTTCAGGTTGGAGGTGGCAGGAGGAAGTAGATGAGGGGCAGAGGAAGCTGCAGGGAATACAGACTTCATTGCTTCTGCCACTTGGCCTGGGGCCAGCCATGCTAATTATCCACATGGATGGAGTTGATGGAAGTGAGAGAGCCCTCTCTACCAGCTGCTCCCAAACAGCCTGAAGGGATAGCCCAAGTGACAGTAAACAGTCTGTCAAAACATTCCCCTCTAAGGACACCCCCACTCCCACAGATGCTAACGTATTGGCCTGCAACAAATTGAGCACACCTGGCTCCAAAAAATGCTTCCTGAGCAAAGCAAAAAACCCAGCAGACTCTCCTGGAGGATCAGCACATATGTCTTGCTTTTTCCTCCATCAACTAAGAGAATGATTTAGTAAAAAAAAGGAAAAAAAAAAAAAAGAGCCCCACAAATGTCCTTAAGGAACGTCTCATTAATTCTTAGGTTCCCCTAGCACACATCTTCTCAAGGAGCAGCAGGAATCAAGAAAAAGGCAGGACTGGTCTCAGATAAGAAATAGCAAATCTGAGGAGAAGACTGATTAAGCGAGAATTAAAAGTTTATTATAATTGGTGTTTCTAAGTAGGTTGCCCAGTAATTGTTTAAAAAAAAATCCAAACGTGCACAGAAGAAGCTGCAAATCCCTTTTTAGGCAGAACAATGAGTTATTATTAATTTGTGTGGTCGTTGTAATAGAGTTTAATGAATTTTCTGGTTGAATAATCTTTGGGAAACTATATTGTCAATTAAATAAATATCAGCTAAATAAGCACAAACAAGTGAAAAATAAGGAGGTCAGGAGAAAACATTTTGCAAAGGCTTCTTTGCATTGCTCCCACACAACTTCTTATCTTGGAATCTGGATCCTGTCAGGTCCTCTTTAACCACAATGCCTTGGCCCAAAAAATCCTGCCCTAGGAAGTCCTGTCCTTGACACTACCCTCATGGTTCTGTGACAGCGGTTGAAGCCCAAGACTGTTACAAGTGGTGCCCCCTGGGGGGGAGGGGGTGCAAATTTGAGGATGAATAGTCACAGGCAAAATATAGATAAAGTGTTGGTGGGGGAGGAGACTCTGATAGGAAATATAAGGGACTCCCAAGTGGCCTCCTGGGATTCAGCATCTTTGGGGATGATACCGAATTTTTGGGATCATCAGCAATTCTGGAATTGGCCATTTCTGCACCCAGCCTTCCAGAAGGCTTTTGGTGGCCTCTGAAGGAAGTGGAGAGGCATCCAGCAGCCAGCCTTAGGGAAGAAAAGTTCAGAGGCATCGCAAGTACCTGAGTGATTAAAACTCTGTCCAGCTTTGTTGGGACAGACTTGAGGGGAAAGTGTAGACCAGGACCCCGGCACCTCTCTGAGCCTTTCAAGTGTGGCTGTTTGTTGGATCGTTCAGCTGCTGTAGCTGCTGTTTCCAGTATTGTTTGTCTGATACTGTGCTGGCTCATTTCAGCAGCTCTGGTGAGCATCTCCTGTTTTGTCTTCTGCTGTCTATGAGTTGGATCCTGGCCTATTGTCTGATTGCCATGTGTTCCAGGCCCTCAGTGGCAGGAAGACCCCATCTTGGGAGCATGGCTTTGTGTTCAGGTTAGGACTTCAAATGAGGTTCTGCTTCAGATGAGGATAAACGACCATTTCCGGCCTCAGTGACTCTTTGTTTTCCTGGTTAGTTAAATAAATCCCATTATTGTTGTTCCTTGGACATGGAGAGTTGTGCAATTGTGTGCTCAGATGAAGAACTCAGACAGTGACCAATAAACTACTTGGTCACTGTAATTGGCCAGTTTTAGTGCGCCATTTTGTTTGGCATCAGTTTTGCTTACCAGCTACTTTCTTGTTTTGCTCTAAGTACTCACTTTGTTCTATTTGTTTCCCCAGCATTCTTTTTGAGTATTTATCATACAATCTAATTATTGCTTATTTGCCCATCTCCTCTGCTTGTTT
Source organism: Galemys pyrenaicus (assembly GCA_019455555.1). Lineage (NCBI taxonomy): Eukaryota > Metazoa > Chordata > Mammalia > Eulipotyphla > Talpidae > Galemys > Galemys pyrenaicus. The sequence continues at coordinate 2,036,727 of JAGFMF010012144.1, read as the reverse complement.
GGAGAATTTTCCATGGGTAATGATTCTTTTATGCTTGCATGCCTCCAGTGTCTAGCTTAATATTTGACACATAGTAGGTTCTTAATAAATACTGAATGGATATTCATGGTCATTCCTTCTCCTGTTACAACTATTAAGCACTTAGTGTCTACATTACATAAGTGCTGAAAGAAAAAGATCTGTGTCTTTTTCTCTTCTCCAATATGTCCTGCTTTCCATTTCTGAAAATTTCATCCATCAGATAAAACCCAACTTAAGTGTAACCTCCAGAATGTCTTCCCTGTAATGCCAGTTCTCATTGGACACTATTAATGAGCCTCTTTATTCTTGCTTTCTCTTTTATAACATCCAAACTCTGCTTACTGGCTCCTTGCTTTATACAGAAGCTCTTGAGAGGAACTAGAGAAAAATGACACAGCTGAGGGTTTTAAATTAGATTTTGTTGAATTATTGAAAATTATAACTGAGTTTGTCTGCTGAATGCAATTTTATTAGTTTGCTAGGGCTGTCATAACAAAATACCTCAGAATGGGTGGCTTATACAACAGAAACATACTTTCTTACAGTTCTGGAAGTTAGAAGTCCATGATCAAGATGCCAGTGGCCTTGGTTTCTCCTAAGGTCTCTCTCCTTTCTGACAGGTAGCTGTCCTGTTGCTGTGTACACCCGGCCTTTCCTCTGTGCATATACAAACCTGGTGTATCCTTGAATATCCTAATTTAACCTGTTATATTGGCTTGGATTTTGTGCAGTCAGATTGTATTATAACTCATTCCAATGGCCACATTTTAACCCAATTACCTTCTTAAGGGACTTATCTTCAAATATTTTGTCATAGTCTCAGGTATTGGGGGTTAGGGCTTCAACATATGGATTTTTTTGGGGAACACAATTCAGTTCATAACACTGTTAATTTCTAGCTTAGACTTGGAATTCCCAAGCAGATGGAAAACCCATTCTCCTTGACACTAGGGATCAAATGTACACTGCTTCAGGGCCACCACGGCATAATATGGGCTACCTGTAGAAAGCCTTACACCCATCTTAACCTTGTCATGTCAGGGCTAAGTGCAACCAGTGGAAAAGGAAGGAGGTTGGAATAGGGTCTCTAGCCACCCAGTGATAGAAATGTGTACTTGATGAAAATTCACTCTACTTTTGCTCAGATATTGGGCTTGATTTGGTGGGGACTTGGGTCATCATTAATCCCCAAAGAGATTTAGAATGGTTGGTGGGAGACTGTACATGATGAAATATACATTTAGGTGGAAAACAACACTGGGTCCAGAACAATCACAGCATTGGGTGGAGGCAGTTATAAAATTCAATGGATATTTATTTACTTGTTGTTAATTGAACACAAGAAAATGAAAAACAGTGATAACAAGGAAACAATAACAGTTCCAGATTTGGGAATACGTGTTCTTTACAAAGTCCCTTGCTCAGTTAGGACAGGGACAGAGTCAACATGGGGAGGTACAAGATTGACTCAAACATCATTCAAATCAAATAACTATCTAGTAGAATATAAGGCATGTTCATAAATTAGATTAAATCACACAATTCCTTAAAATGTCCTGTAAGTTGTAGAAGCTACATAAAGGTAAACTTTCTGATAAATCACTGGTCACAATACTCAATGATACTGGTGGGGCAGAGGCAAAGTGCAAAGGGAGAGCCGAAGATGACTTCATCCTTGTTAGCATCTTGCATAGTATTGGGCCAGAGCAGACACAATAAATATACACTGACAGGTACTGTTAGGCTCAGGAGTGGTTTCAGTCCCCTTCCTGGACTCTACTTCATGATTCCTCCACTCTCCTAGAGGACATTCATCACACCTCACCAGGAGTATCAGGAGGGAATATAAGAGCTTGGTCAAATGCCAGCTCAAATGCTTAACAAGTATACCACAGGTGCTATCCATAGTTCTGGTTTTCAGTTTCCTCAAATATGAATACAATTAGTATTTCCTACCATACCATATTTCACTAAGTGAAATCATAGTATGCATATCAGAAAACATAGCTCTAGGTATAAAGGAAGTGTTCCTGTTGGTTTCCTCTCTCAATTCTCAGAGCAACTCCTCTCCAGGATGTGGATATAGAACCCTTAATAAGAGGTACATTTGCTTCATCCAGTTTTCATCATCACAGCAAGTTTAACTCTAGTCAGTAAAAGACTGTGGTGGGGGTTACCTGTCAAAGAGAGGTTCAGTCTCCTTTCACTTGCCTTGAATTTATGGGATTTTTGTATGTAGATGGGGCATGGGTGTTCTTGAGTATGATTTACACTTGGATACCTCCTGTTCCCCACAAGTCATCTTTGTTACAGGGCACAACAAATTTTAGGGCCTGGGAACATATGGTTGATTTTCTAGCCTCAAGGAACGTGGAGTGAGTATTGGTTCAAAAGGGGGGGAGACATTATTCCAATCTTATTTCAGTCACTATGATCTCGGACAACTAACTAAACTCCTGTGAGACTCTGTTTTCTCATTCATAATGTGAAAACTAACAGAATGACTGCATTATCCAACTGTAAGGATTGAATTGAGTAATGTTTTATTATTATCCTTGCCATTAGTCATCCAAACTTTTGTACAGTGATGACATAAACAAAGAAAATGGAATTATCATGGTATGTGTTCAATAAACAACTTTAATATTAAAATAAAACAAACTAAAACACCAAAAAACTTTATCCAGGAGTATCCTCTTTTGCTCCCATCTCAAATTTATTAGTTTTAATAATTTAGAAAAAGATATTGCCTTGAGACATAGCTTAGTCATGCCAGCATAGCACAGTGTTAGGTTAATATTTTAGTTACTTGTCTCAAGTTTTAAGAAATGTTTTGTGTTATATCAGAGGAAAATACTTTAGATTATTATTATCTAAGTTAGTCTATGCCATATTATTTAAAAGGACTTGGCACGTAAACATTTCTTGAGCCAGCCTTTCTTCTTTCCTCTTTGTAGTTCTTTGTCCAACAAACATAGAGCGGAAAAAAAACTGGCAAAAAAGAATAACAGGATTTTTTAAATGGTAACCTTTCATTCATTCATTCATTCATTCATTCATTCAATTAATAATTTAGTTTTTTGCTGTGGACCAGATATCCTCTACCTAACAGTAAAACGGTGGTAAATTAAGTACTTATAATCCTAGCTTTTTTGCAGCTTCTGGTCGGTTTAATACTAGAGGGGGTGATAGATATTACATAAATGCAAAAAAACCCACAGCATATTAAAATATGAAAATATGAAAGAAACAAGGAAGGAAAATGAATAATAATGGTGTATGCTTATGTGTGTGTATGATCTACTTGGATAAAGTGATCAGGTGAAGCTGATTGAGGAAGTAACAGTTAAGACAAATTTTAATGGAGACTTACTATTAGAGGGTCACAAATTTCACTTTCTAGGTGAAAGGGAAAGCTATTCTTCTTGACAGGACATATGCCATGCAGACACTTCTAGATACATTGTTTGATGTGTACAAATAATGCACTATAAACACTGATGCATAACACAAATGAGTCAATCACCCCACATAATAAAACAAACTTATAACTCCAGTAAAACAGCAGGTGAGATTGTTTTGAAATTGAAGATACTAGACACTGAATTAATGACAATAAGCATTTTAAAATTCATTGTAAATCTCACTGGCCCACACTTGTACTCTTACATATGCACATAAGGAAATCTCTGGAGACCACCAGAGAGAAGGCCCAAACCATAGTAATAAATAAACCCTGCATGGTTGAGCTTGGGCCATTTGCCAAGACCAGCTACCTAAAGTCTTAAGTTTTAATGGCTTCAGATGCATTGTGGGTGAAGAATTAGCACTAAGGACTCCTATATATAGCTGAAACCTCAAGGGCTATGCATATGTTAAAGGGTGAGTCAGGGTTGGAGGCAGAGACCTGGCAGCACAGGAAAGTCACAAAGAGAACTATTTATTGGCATTGACTTTGGAGATGCAGGAAAAATATCTCAGTGAGAATTTGTAACTGCAGGCCATACCTGAAGCGAGTTTGGAATTTGAAATTATACTCTATAGTTTGTGAAACCTCAAATATAAATGTACTAAAGGTAATCTTGGGTTGATGTCTTAGGATTTCTGGTTGTAGTTTAAATATAAAGTAAGAGTCTAAGAGCGAGAAAAACATAAATAATTAGATTAACAGAAACTTCATGTTTTGGGAATTATGCAGAATATTAAAAATCATTTAAGATATTTAACACAATCAAATATGAAATCAAAACCTAGACTAGAATATGATTATGAAAGAATACAAAAAGTACTTGAAAATAACCATTTATAATTCTCAACCATGAAAACCATCTATTAAAAATGTATCCCTCCCCCCCAAAATATTGCCATCCCTATACAAGTTAAAGATCAGAGTGAACACAGGCGAAGAGAAAATCAGGAGAATCAGTGCATTGTAAGAGATTCCTGAAGAAATTATAGAGAATGCAGTCAAAGATGAGTTAAAAATTAAAAGTCATGGGAGCTTCCCTGGTTGTGCAAGCATTGCCTTGTGTTGCATTGCTATTAAGCTCTTCACAGCCACTGTGGCACTAGTTCGATCCCCTGGCCAGGGAACTGGCCCACATGACACAGCAGACTTCTGTTGCACCTGCTTTTGCTCTCAGCAGTGTGTTTCAATAGATATGCCTTTTCTGCTCCCCTGTGTCTGGTGAAACCTCTCACCCCTTGCATCCCTTGCCTGTACCCTGGTTCTTGTATGCATAAATAAGTAGGCCTTTAAAAAAAAAGTCAGGGACAATAGAATGAGAAGGACTAATGTGTTTAATAAGAAATCACAAAGGACAGAATTTCAAAGATGCAATTATTTTACAGGTAAGAAGGCTTAGAATTGGTTCAAAATGAATAAGCCTCAGAATTAGAAAGCAAAAAGATCTCAAGTTGTTAATAAAAATAAATATACATCCAGAGGTATCATGGAGAAAATGCAAAAGATTAAAGACTAAGAATATCCTAACAGTAGCCACTGAGGCAGAAGAAAAAAGAGCAGGGGAATAGCAGTTAGACTAGTGACAGACTTGACAGCAAAAGATGCCAAAAGACAGAGGATATCTCAGAAAGTAATTGTTAGTCTAGAATTATGTAACCAGCAAAGCTATCTTTATAAAGAGTTAAATAATGATGACTTTAAATAATATGAGGGTGAGCACTATATCCTCAGAAAATCTGTGCACTCTAAACAGGGGAGAAATCCTAGAGAAAATACTTGAGCAATAAGACACAATGGTAAGCAAGTCAATGATTACATCTGTGTGCAAAATAAATAAATACTGGTTGTATGAGATTATAAAATGTGTAACTCTAATAGTAAAAGATAAAACTAGAATATAAAACAATGATATGGGAGGTAGAAGTCTTTCTGGTTTACCCAAATGTGAAAGTCCAGGTTCAAAGTAATCTGAAATTTGCTGTGGAGGAAGAAAAAGAAGCCATTTATATGAAATAGTAAGGAAAATCATTTAAAGGTTTTTAATAAAATGTAAAATGGTCAGAAAGGTAAAAATCAGGAAAACTATCTATGTACAAAATAACTTAATAAAGTGACATAAAATATGACAGAGAACCAAACAGAAATTCTGGATCTAATACAATCAACAAATTGAATATAAGATCAATATGTAAAAACAGTTGCATACATTTATATCAGCAACAAGTAGATTATAATACATAAAATGCCATTTTCCTTGTATTTTATTTTAACAAAAATATATGTAAAGTACCTATATCTAAATCCCAAAAAAGGTGTTCATAAACGTTATGAAGATATTCTAAACTATATAATTGTTCTATTATTTAAAAATAACTTTTATTTAGGTAACATTGGTTTACAGTATTCCAAAATTGTATTTAAAATATTAAAATGGTCTGAACCAAAGGAGAAATATACTGTATTGAACAGAAGGAATGTTCATGTTATTGATTTTAATTCTCCTTCCAAATTGAACTATAAATTCAATGCAATTCTTATAAAAGTCTAAAAAATACTTTTTTCTGTGGAAATACTCTAAGAAAGTTCCAAAATTTATATGGCTGATAGGATCAAGAACAGCCATGGTGGTTCTGAAAAAGTAAAATGAAGCAGACTTGCCTCACTATATCAAGACTTATAATAACTGAAAAGTATGGGATTGATGTAGAAAATACAAATAGACTGATAGAATAAAATAGACCCCAGTCACATAAACATTTCTGTCAGAGCTGGCACAGTGCTACACATGAATAAAAGATATAAATTTCAATGAATATTGCTGGTCTAAATGGCCATGAATTTGTGGTTACACCTGTGCCTCCTCATCTTATAATTCTAAAATACAAAGAATAATGTAAGCTAGTGTTATCTCAATTAAAAAATAATTAAAAAATCAACGTGTGAAATCCAACTTTATCCCTATACCAACAATGAAGAATCATAACACAAAAAAGACACCATTTTCCACTAAGCATAACAAATACCTAAGTAACTACAAACACATGTATGTTGTCATTTTAAAATATGAATAATGGGATTTAGCAACATCAAATAGAGGATGATTGCTGTTTCCTTTGAAGGGAGGTTAGGAAATGCCTTTAGGGAAGGAGATTGAAGCTGTCCACTACACTGGCAGTGTTTTATTTCTTGAAGTGAATGCCTTTTGTTTTGATACTCATATAAATTTTTATATCTTTAATGTTGTATAATCCTTTTTTTTTCAATCTGAAAGGATATGCCTCTACCTCTATACCTAAGACAGGAGATGAACAAACCATTCTTTTAATCCCTTGTTCTGGTTCCCAGTTCCAGTCCTCACTCCCTAAGAGGACTGGGAAGAGGAAAAAGGTGAAAATCAGGTATAAAAGGCGGCAAAAATCAGAGACTGTAGATGAGACTGTTTGGGGTTGCTGAGTTTTCTTCTCATCAGTCATATTTCTGTTCAAATTTCCTTTAGAAAGCTCCTTGAATGGAAGCAAATTTTCCTTTCCTTGAATTACCTGATATTCCCTGCTTTTCTCTTTTACTTTGTAATTTCATATCTTGCACATGCCTTTTCTTTCCTACCTCACATAGTCTGTGTTCCCTAAAGCACAGTGCGGGGTGTGCTCACTAAGCATCAGCCGAAAGAAACGGACAGTGTGGTGTAGTGGGAAGTCAGGCTCTGCCCCAGCACTTGGTTGGTCTGGGCGACTTCACCTTTGTGGGCCTCATTTCCTCAGCTGAAAAGCAAAGACTCTAATAGCTAAAATCTCCAGAGGTTGTGCTGTGAGTTTTAAAAGCGCCAATTACAGAGCCTGACTCAAGAGCAGGCATCAAATAAACATTGGTTCCCAACCTCTTCGTTCTTTTAGTTTGAATCATCACAAAATATCTCTAGTATGAGAACGGTGTCAGTGCCAACATGACAGAAAATGCAGGTTTAATGGGACTCTCTCTACATAGTGAACCTAATTGCTTTTGAATAAGCAGCCATTTAACTTGGAGAGTAATGAGGGATTATAGATGTTGATTTAATGCACCGAACATTTACACTTAGCAGCCAGGTAGAACTCTGCCAAGAGCTGATGTTCAGGAACGGGTAACATTCAGTCTGGAAATTCCCAGGGACCCTGGAACATTCCTCTCATCTCTGTTACTCCAGTGCAGAAATCAAATGCACACCTGGATCTTAGGGCCAATTTCTCGCCTCTGCGGTACCATTTATTCTCCAAATAAGCCTTAATTAATATGAAAAATAAACACAACTCTACCATCCCCAACACATGAAACAGTATTTTTTTTTTTCAATCTGACGTTTCCCCTGTTACTCTGAAGATGTAAAAGTGTTCATCTTTTAAATCACACCTTCCTCATGGAGGTAAAGAGCTCTTTCTGCCTGGAGGGCTCCTGGGGTATATTTTCCAGGAATTTGAACTAACATGGGCATGATGTGTTAATCTAATAGCACACGCTGCCCCTTCCTCCTGGAGCAACTGTCTCGTGGCTTGAAGATAGAGTCAGGTCCCTCATAATATCCTACATGTGTTCAGAGCAGAAACTCAATAAAGGAGGATTATCGCCTCCCTGATTATTTATATTAAACTGTGTTAGTGCAGTCTAAGGTTGCCTTCGTGTCTTTAGTTTCATTGTTCCACTCTGACTTAATACTAAGCTTAGTAGGAATTAAAGTACAATTCTTCTTCACACAGCCTGCCACTAACCTGGGCACACTCATTGCGCTCATGAGGATCATTGCTTTGACAGTTACTTAGGGAGCGCTTGCCCTATGCCAGGTACTGTGCAAGCTATAGGAGGAACAATCGAGATCAGTTCCAACTTTCAAGGTGTTCTCAGTCTTGTGGGGGCAACAGGCAATTAAACCAGCACAAGGCACTGTACAGTAAGCATATTAAGAGATTCCCAGAAGAGAATGAACTCAAGCTTGGAAAATCCTTATAAGACTTCCCAGATGAAATGATACATAAGGATGGGTGGGATTTTGCCAAAAGAGTAAGGAGCCAAAGCAGATTGCCTGAGTTTTTCAGCTATAAGGGTAACTATTTCCAGAGAAAGTCAGCAATGGAAGTTGTATAGTGTCCCTTCAGCAATAATCTACTAAAAGCCCTGAAGGGCCCACAGAGGTGAAAAAAGGAAGAATTGACTACTTCTTCACCTCTTCATGAATATTGGCAAAGTTCTGGAAAAGCAGGCTTGAGGAAAATATTATCTGCACTATGATTGAAGCACAGAATATGAATCATCAGGCAAGTTCTGAAATGGGACTTCAGTTTCAACTGGTTAAATTTATTTTTGCTCCAATCATTAATTCATATCAGTTCATATCTCTTTTCCCTCTCCCTGGCAAGATATTAGAAGTAACCTGGAGTAACAAGCTCTTTAATACATTGGGAATTGTGCCACCATGAGCAAGTAATATAATGTTTTAATCTTTTAAAATTACCTGCATGGAAGTAATAATCGTTTCTGAGAAGGGAGAATCAGTCTCCTAGTACATCTTATATGTGATGTGGAATCAAAGAACAAAGGTTAAATTTCTGAGTCTGGGGTCTTGAACAAGGTTTCATACCTCTTTAAAATTTTATTCTCTTGATAAAATCTGCATAGTAATAGTATTGAATTACAATAAAAATAATGCAAAATGTGAGTTATTATTTGATTTGCATCTCAAAATAACCACAAAGTTATAAGCTCCATAAAGACAGATATATCGATTGATCGATAGGTAGATAGATAGACAGATATGAAATCAATCCTGTTGGGAACTCCCTAGTGGTACAAGGGTTAAGCACCGCACTATGAAGCATTAGCAGTCACTGCAGCACAAATTCAATCCCTAGCTAAGGAGGGGACCCACATGGCATAGCAGACCTCTCTTGCCTTATCTGCTGTTCCCCTCAGCAGTGTATTTCAGTCAATCTGCTTATTCTGTTCCCCACTTTATCTCAGGTGAATCCTCTCACCCTCTCACCTCTGGCCTGCACCCCAGTTCTTGTAGGCATAAAGAAATATTTTTTTAAAAAAATTAAAATCAGTCTGTGGCTACCAGTGCCTAGCACAATGCTCAGCAATTACAATTCTTGCTAAAGAAATATCTGTAAATGGGTTATATAGGTTATTCAACTGTGTATAATTCAGAAGATTCAATGTTTGTGTATATTAGGCTGGGGTATAGTTGGGAGATATTTCTCCATGGAATGTTGATAAAAGGGATTACTCAAAGGGATTACATGAATTAAGATCATGAGTTCATCATATCTGTCTCCTATAAATTGTGTGATCCAACTTGATATAATCACACTTACAAACATTAAAACATGTGAGAACTTGAAGTTTAGAAGCATGGGCTGATGAGTTTCTCCAAACTCATGACAATACATGGAGGTACAGAGTGGGACTTTGTTATGATTCTCATGCAGTGTGTTTGTGTGTGTGTGTGTGTGTGTGTGCGTGGGGGGTGGTGCTGTGTTCTCTCTTTATTCCTACCATAATTCTAAATGGTGCTCATCTATATCTCTTTTTGGAAACTCATTAATTTAGTAGATTCATTTTCTTATATTAGATATATAGTTTATAGGGAAATCTTTGCAAAGTAAAATCACATTTATTATTATACAAGTCTTCTGATTTATATTTGCAATTGTCTTTTGAATATGCTTTGTCTTCTGCTACCTGGGGGTCCTCCTTCAGTCCATGTTGTTATGGAGGCTACCTACAGAGGAATCTGAGCGGAGGTTTGAGAATATCTTCATTTAAGGGAAAGATCTTACAGCAGGTGTTAAAGCATCAGAGACCTCATTGGGAGCTTTATTCTCCATTGTAATGAGAAATTGAAGATGTCAAGGACCGAACATCTACAGCCTCATGAAGCAGGGATTCTTAATCCAATTTGATAAGTAGGAAAATACAACAAGGTGTATTTCTATTGAGCCAGTACTCCAGGCTTCTAATCTAAGGGGCTCTTGAGAGCAGTGCTGCTCAAATTTGGTTGACATTGGAATGCCCTAAGGGTCTTAAAACATACTGGGTCCCACCCCCAAGATACCGACTTAATTGATTTTAGGTCGAACCTATCCTTGGGATTTTTAAAAGCTCTCTGCATGATTCTCATACATAATGTTGAACACTATTGATTTGTACCAGGGGTTCAACAATTTTTCTGTTAAAGGGTCAGAGATTAGAAATTTTAGGCTTTGTGGACCATACAGACTTTGTCCCCCTACTCCACTTTGTCACTGAGCACAAAGACAGCCACAGATAGCATGTAAACAAATGTGTGAGCCTGGCTGACTTTTAACAAAATTTAACTTACAAAAAATAGTCAATTGTTAGCTGACTCTGTCTAGATTCTAAAATCATCAATCATGACTCAGAGGATATGTTTAAGCCAGGTGAGTTTGTTTTACGGAAGGAGGTTGGGCTGGTTACGAGAACAATTGAAGGTAAAATGATAATTCTCCTAAATGCATGTAGAATCATTATTATTTTTTTAATTGGGAAGTTCATTTCATATTCTAAGAAAGGTTACTGTGGCTAATAGTAAGATTTTTAAATACCTGTGCTACCTTCTGTTCAAATATTTTGTATAGCTATGTAAACATACACCCACTTCTATAGCTGATATTTTGAGAGCATTTTATACAAAAGATTCATGGTTCACATCATATTTCTGCTCATGTATTTGGAGTAAATACTGGGGCGTGCATGCTCATAATCTGTTACCGTCATTTTTCAGACTGTTACCCTTGACAAAAAGTAATATTACAGTTACAGCGAGGAGTTTTGCCATCCTTGCTGAAAAGGGAAATACTTTGATTTGAAAGTATAATTTGGGGTTTTCCCATTTAGGTGAGCTGATGGCACATCTCTAGATTTGCCAGAAATGGGCCTTAGTCTTTGTTCTTTTCTGCAGCAAATTGGTGACACTTCCCAGTCTTTCTCAGCCCAGTTCAATTTTAGAGCCCAAGATACTGCCAGGACTGAATATTAAGAGGGCACAGCAATCAGGGAAGACTGGACTTTGTTGGGTTGCTGTACATCACTCTGAATGTGGGGGAGAAGCATTCCTAGCTGTCCGGTTTTCTATCATTCTACACCCTGTGTCCTGGGTGGTAGCTGGGTATCTTCAATATGCTGTTTGCTGCCCCTCTCATCTTTAATTCTGAACTCTTTACTGCCACGCTATTCCTTTACCCCTGGGTGTTATGGAATTATAGTTGAGCTTTGAAAATGATGATAATGGTATTAATGGTTAAAAATAATAATGTTATCAGCTGGTATTTTGAGAATGTTTTATGTGCAGATATTAATCAAAGCACTCTGCGTGTTATTTTTGGCATTAACTGGATATAGGTCCTGGGAGGGAACATATTACAATCTTTCCTTAAAGTGCTTATATCCTGTTAATATATAACTGTTCCATGCTGGAAAGTTGCTTTGATATGATTACTATGGAATTATCCTGTTACTGCTCATACACTTTACCTTGAAAATTATCAATCAGATTAAATATTCTTGAGGGGCCTTCCTGGTGGTGCAGCGGGTGGAGAGACACACTGTGAAGCATCTGCTGCATAGTAGCACGAGTTCGATCCCTGGCCAGGAGGGGACCCACATGGTGCAGCAGACCTCTCCTGCCTTGCCCGCTGCTCCCTTCAGCAGTGTGTTTCAGTCAGTCTGCCTGTTCTGCTCTCCACTCTGTCTCTGGTGAATCCTCTCACCTCCTGCTCTTATAGCCTGTGTCCCAACTCTTGTATGCATAAATAAATAAATCTTAAAAAAATAAATACTCTTGACCTTTGGTAAAGATAAGCATTAGATCCAGTTCCAAAATTCCCCTTTGGGCCCTACGGAGTACAAAATGCTGTTCCTTCAAGGTGTACAGAAGTAGAGTCTAGTCTGTTGATTCCCGCATCCAACCCAGGCCTGGCTTTGTCTATCTTTTCCTCAACTGACGTGAGGTCCTTAACATGTTTCATTTCTATCATTATTTATCATGAGCATGAAAACATTAAGATACACTTTCATCTTCAGTGTAAACACTAAGAGTCAGTTAACACCATGAATGAGTTTAAAGTCTAAACTGGCAGACAGATGTGAAAGCACATAATCTTCACGGCCATCACCACCATCCTTAATAACAAGCAGACCAGAATGGCTACTGTGATGATCGCCATCACTCCCTCCACCCCCTCCACCTGCACCCATGTTGCGCCCACCCCACACACCCCACAGCCTCTATTACCACCACCACCAATGTCCAGACACTCTTCTTCAGGCAGTAGTGGGTTATCTACATTACATATGAATCTTTCCAACTTACAAATAGGAAAATTAGGGTTTAAAGCAGGAAGATGGGCCTCCCTGGTGGCGCAGTGGGTTAAGCAACGCACTATGAAGCAAACCGCAGCCACTACAGCATGAGTTCGATCCCTGCAGCCGGCCAGGGAGGGGACCCACATGGCACAGCAGACCTCTTCTGCCTCGCCCGCTGCTCCCCTCAGCAGTGTACGTCAGTTGATCTGCCTGTTCTGCTCCCCGATCTCTGTGGTGAATCCTCTCACCCCCGCACACCTCTGGTCTGTACCCCAGTGCTTGTATGCATAAATAAATAAATCTTTAAAAAAAATAAAGCAGGAAGATGATTTATCCAGGGACATCGACTAATAAAGATAGAGCTGAGATTTAAATTCATTTCTAATTGACTCACATCTCCATGTTCTTTTCATAGTAATGGATATCTAAGTGCTAACTCTGTACCAGACACTGTTCTAAATATTTGGATCAATTCACTTAATCCTAACAATAACTCCCCCAAAGCAGATACTGTTATTTTCCCAGGTAGCAAGGCAAATAGAGGAAAGTGAAGCACAGGATGATCAAGTCATGTGACAAAGGTTTGGGCTGGTCTTAGGCTGGCTTCCAGTGGGGCCATCAGGTCCGAGCCCTAAAGCCCCTGAAGTACTCTAACCACCCTTCGATGGGCATGGCAAGAAAGCTTGCCAACAAGACCAGGCTGCTGTGCTAGTTAGGAAGGGGCTACTGAGGGAGAATCAGCGAGCCCACACAGCTGGGAGTCTCACACACACCTGGGAGTCTCCACCGAGCATGCTGTTTGAACTGAGTATTTCAGGGGCAAGTAGATATTTATCAAGCAAAGAGGGCGCTGATAACATTGTGACTTTCAGAGCTAAAGTAAGACTGCAATTCCATTCCTGGGGGGGAAAAAATGTTTCCTTCCCCCATGGCCATGAGTGTGACTAGCCTTAGATTTTACCTTTTGTATTCTAAGCAAGAGAACACTCTCTCTAAAAAAGCAATTATTTTCTGGTGCTTTTAAAACAAACAAAATATTGCTTTCATCTTACCATATTATAAAAAAGGAAACAGTGGGCCAGTCAGACATATTGTTTTAGAATAACTTGAATTTTGAGGATTAGTGTCAAGATTGAATCTCTAAGAGTCAGATGAGATGGTTATAAAACTTTAAAAAATATTCTGCTCTTGTTAGTGAAGTTAGTAAGGTGGATATTATTTTCACAGTTATTCCCAAGAATCGTTCCAACTGAACGTGTTGATTTAGCCTTGATTAACAACGTGATAGTTCACGGGATCATGAGGCATCCAGGGGAACCAGAATTCCCTAATGGGGCAGCACTGGATCTTGGTTATATAATCTTGACTAAACAATGTGACTGCCATAAAGATATGACCAACTAAACAACACTGATAGTAGTGTCATTTAACTTGTAGCGTTGGAATAAGCAGATGAGGAATGCTTTGATTTTGTTTTTTAAGACATGGAGTTTAAAGCTCAGAGACACCAACCTGCAATAAAACAGTGAGCTGTGAGCTGGTGGCAGGCCAGCACCATGGCTTCGACTTGCTTGTCACCCCTGTACTGAACAGTCCCATCTACTTACTTAGCAATAATGAGGGACTCAAGGCTTAATCCAAGGTAGCAGGGCAGAGGCTATAACCCTCCAAGTCCAAGGTGAGATCAAGTGTTCCTCTTCAGGCCACTCAAGCTTTCCCCACACATAGCACTTTCCCAAGGGGTTTTCACTATTTCTGGTCCCATGGCAGTTCCACATTGATAAAGGTATTGCCAAAATTACAGTTAACATAGTTATTAGTATTTCATGTATTGTTTAGTCACCTCTTGATTTTATTAATATAAAATGATGCATTTTAAAGCACAGCACATGCCTAATTGATTCTGCGATTAAAAATAATTGCTGGACGCTTTGAGTTTCTGTCTTCACTTTTGAGTCTGTAATGCATTAATGGGGGCAACATAGATTATAGATTCAGAAATGGTAAAGACAACTCATTTTTCTTTCTTTCTTTTTTTTTTTTGTGTGCAAGAACTGGGGTGTAGGCCAGAGGTGTGGGGGATGAGAAGATTCACCAAAGACAGAGTGGGGAGCAGAACAGGTGGATTCACTGAAATACCCTGATGAGGTAAACAACACGTAAAACAAGAGAGGTCTGCTGTGCCATGTGGGTTAGCTCCCTGGCTGGGGATTGAACTCAGGCCTGAGAGGTGATGGTACTGAGACTTAATCTCTAGGCTACCAGGGAGGCCCTCAAATATTTCTTACTGGATATTGCGTAATTTTTGAAAATTCCAATGGGCCTTTTTCATGCTGTCATGAATGATGACCATTGTTTAACTGTCGGAGTTTTTTCCTGCATATGTGTCATAGAATGTCAAGTCCTAAGGGACCCAACTTTTCTGTGGTAACACATGTAATTGTAACACATTTGGACTCTTGTTACAGGGCAACCTTAATATAAAATGGGTTTACCTGACTGGATCCTCACCTGCATTCTCGAAAGGCACTTATAATGCCCCAATTGCAGGCACACACAACATAGGTTAATAAAGGGTTTTATTTACAAGAGAAGGGGAAATAGCTTAGTGAGTAACACAAGGAGAAGAGAGGGCTACAGATCTGTAAATGTCCTTCCAGTTCCTTGGAGCTGGAACCCAACGGCACATTGAGATCTGGCTCTGAATCAAGGGAGATGTCTCCAAAGGAAGAGAGAGCCCAAGGCTCACCTCTCTGGTTTTATAGCCAGCCTGACTGCTTAACTCCACCTTCAGGTCCCAGTGATCCGCTCTTCATTAATCATCTTATTGGATTTGTGGTTCTGGAGCACTGGTGGTCTGGAGAGGGGGTTGGAGTCCATGAACACATCTGTGTAATCCATTCAGGACTGCCCTTCCCCCAACACTCTGACTATTCAGACTCCCAAATTTTACTAATGGAAGATTTGCAAATGCCTTTCGTAGCTCTCGGGAAATTAGTTTCTTTGTTTGGGAAAAGGCCCCACTCTGAAAGCTGCAAATCCCTAGTTTTGTGTGATACCCCATCCTCTAAATTCAGGTCTTGCAAAATGGAAACAGCCGCATTTGTCCCAGATGACTCAGGATTGTTGTTGGGGACAACATGAATATATTAAAACTTTTTTTTTTTTTTACTTCTGGTGATATTTATTGAAATATTGCTTAGAAATAGGTGCATAAACATGTTTTAAGGATGACAAAGGCGCATACAAGCAAGAGAGATTATCCATACTAACATTCAGTGAGCAATTTACTTCATTTCCTTTTCTATTACAAAATGATTGAAACTCAACTGAAGCAAAAGTCATTTTAAATCTTCAAGTTAAAAAAGACGTTGATGCTCATCCTTGTGAATTCTACTTACCAGCACCTGAGAATGCTTTTTACATCTGTCTTAGGTCGTAGGAGGAACAGGGTGACCAGTGTTCTTCAAAAGATGCAAATGGTAATGCAATTTGTACTTGGACTGAAAGGCTAAACCCATCTCTTTTTCAAAGGAGACTAATATTCTCCTCTTTTCACTTCTTGCCCTGCATTGGGTTAGACTTGGATACCCAAATGGGCAGAACAAAAAAGTGGGGGTGCCCAGTTTCTCTTGGCAAGATGTGATGAAAATACCCAGTAAGTAGTTTTCTTAAATGCCTACATTACTTAATAAGTGAATACATCAGTCATTATGTGTAGTATGAATCTTTTTCCTTTCTTCCTTCCATAAGTATTTGACAACTTCACCACTTTATGTCCAATCCTGTGTTTCTTGATTCAAGGTTCTCCAAGTTAAGTTGAGGACACAGACATGTAAACCTCTGATTATTGTTCAATGTAATGAATTTATGCTCTAAGAGACAAGAACAGGGACTGAAGGAGTAAAGGCAAGAGTCAGCAATGGAGAACTCCCTGGTGGCCTAGAGGTTAAGTCTTAGTGCTGTCACTGCTAAGGCCTGAATTCTATCTCCAACCAGGGAGCTGACTCACATGGTACTGCAGATCTCTCCTGTCTTGCCTGCTGCTCCCCTCAGCAGTGTATTTCAGAAGACCCTCCTGTTCTGCTCCCCACTCTGTCTCTGTCTCTGGTGAATCCTCTCATCCCCCACACCTCTGGCCTACACTCAATTCTTCTACTCAAAATCTCTTTTTCTAAAGAGTCAATGATAACTGGGTAGAGGATAATATATGACAATATCTTGAGGGACCAATCAGATGGAGGAAATATATCAGTGATATGTTTGCTACACAAGCAGCCATTTGTCATAAAGATGGGGCACAGTCTACAAATGGCAAGATGGTGTTTTGGAACTACAGTGTTGATCTAGAAGTATGGCAAGTGATCATCCTGCAGGATTAAGCAGAGGTCAGGTCTTTGAAATATCATGTGTTGTTAAGCAGTCCCACATAGGGAATGTCTCAATGTCCCATCTGATATGGGCAAATGGAACTCATCAATGGGAGAATTAGTGAAATTTTAGGATCTTTGTAGTCATGGTTCTTAATTCCCTTACAAAAAAAAGGGATAATACTATGTTTCACATGGGGTGATTTTGATGGTTAAGTCTTTGGGAAAAGTGCTGAACATAGAACAGGCAATGCCCAAGGTCAACTCCACCATAGTACCTCATATGTCACCTCTTCTCATTATCTCAAAGGTTTATGTGGAAATCATCCTTCCTTCATTCTTTCTTTCTTTTTTTTTAATATTTATTTATTTATGCACACAAGAGCTGGGGTACAGGCCAGAGGTGTGGGCAGTGAGAGGATCCACCAGAGACAGAGTGGGAAGCACAACAGGCAGAATGACAGAACAAACCACTGAGGGGAGCAGCAGGAGAGGCAGGAGAGGTCTGCTATGCCATATGGGTCCCCTCCTTAACCAGCAGCAGGGATCGAACGTGCAGCAGTGGCTGCTCTTTGCTTCATAGTGCATTGCTTAACTGCACCACCAGAGAGGCCCACATCCCTCCTTCTCTTGAGTCAATAGCTTCTCTCTGCTTTCCATATAATTTCTATCAATCCATCAAGACAAGTATATATTTTCTTAGATTTAGGAAAAAAGTCTTCCAGTCTTTTTTTAGGAAAAAAATTGTCTTCCAGTCACCATTTGACTTTTTGTTTTGATAAGGAAATTTCTTAAAAGAGATACCTATAACTCTGTCTACCCTCTACCATCTCACATTTCTACTGCAATCACGATTCCATCTCCACCATCTGTTCATAGTCATCCCATGCTCATTAACCATCCTTAATGATTGCCTCCTCAGTTATTCTTCCCCTTTTCTTTCCACAGTAATTGACATGGTTGATTTCATCTATGGTAAAGCATAGCTTCCTCATGTCTTTACTAATATCACAACATGCTGACTCTGTTCCTACCTCTCTCCCTTTCTTACTTGGTCACTTGTGTTATCTCTGAATGGTGGGCTACCTCCAAAATTCTGCCTATGACCAGATCTACTCTCTCATTCAATGGCATGATCTATATACATCGATGTCACCAACCTTGCTTTCCCAGCATTCACTCAGTCTTTGAATAATTAAACACACACACACACATGCACGCACACACACACAAATAAACCTTCTTACCATGACTTAGGGGGAAGTAAAGTTCCTATCTCACAGATCTTCCTGGTTTTGCTCTCATCACATGATATTCCCATTTGCTTATAAAACCCATCTCACATTGCCATTTATTTAATGACTTAAAATTCTTGAACACACTAACTTGCTTCCTCTTGCCATTGCTACTACGTTAGATGTTCCTCTAATTGAAAGACTTCCAATATTCATATGGTTGGCTCTTTCTAGTCATTCTCTTTTTTAGCTTTCCATGAGTACCTTACCTAAAGTGGTCGAATATACTCATTTTCACAACATCTTACTCTATTCATAGCTGTTATCACTATCTGACCATTTTTCCTATTTTATCTTGATTGACTGACTGGCTTTCTTCCCATCACTAGAATGTCAATCACATGACAATGGAGAACTTGTTTGTCTTGGTAATTGCTTTATCTCAAGTCCTAGGGCACTGCCTAGCAGTGGTAAATGATCAACAAATATTTGTGAAAGGAATGAAGGAACAAAATAAATGTTAGTTTTTCCCCCCAACAAAACCCTGTAAACAAATGCTGTTTGGGTAAATGAATAAATAAAATCAATGGTCATGGTTCACAAGAGATATAGTGGTGGGAGAACTATGGGGACTACAATGATACACGACAAAAAAATAAGTTTAAATATATATATTTTAAATATATATTTTTAAATACATACACATCACTGTATTTTTTTTTTTAAATAACCAGTGCTTGCAAATCCATCACATGTATTGTATTTGAATCGGTCCATATGGTCTTAACTTGGGTCACAAGGTTCACTGTAAGAGATGACTCAGTCAAATAATGATTTTGTTTTCTGCCAAACTTTTACATAGAGTTTATTTAAGGATGTTTAAACATAAGAGTAGAAACATGAGTAGTGAATAAGATTCCATATTTGAAATGTCTTGTTAAAGTTGGCCTGATTCATTATTACTTTTCTTACCTTATAACTATATATAGGACTGTAGAGGGCCACTCATTAGGCTTTCCCTAATGTCCCCTTATAGGGGACATTCAAACATATTATGTGTTTAAACAGCTATGGTGATGGTGACGGCCATTAGTTAAGGGTCTTATTTAGATGTATCTTTCTGTGCTGGAGTACTTCCTTTCAACTCAAATCAGTTATCATTTTTTGAGCAGTTGCATTGTACCATATCCTACTAGGTTTACAAGATAGGCCTGGTGATCATAATTTTACAGATGAATGAACTGATTTTCAGAGTGCTTAGTAACTGTCCAAATGTATAGAGTTAATATTCAAATAAAAATATCTCTAATCAGGGGCCGCCCTAGTGGCGTAGTGGGTTAAGGAACGCACTATGAAGCAAACTACAGCCTCTGGAGCACAAGTTCGATCCCTGTCGCCAGCCAGGGAGGGGACCCATATGGTGTAGCAGACCTCTCCTGCTTCATCTGCTGCTCTGCTCAGCAGTGTGTTTCAGTCAGTCTCCTGTTCTGCTCCCCACTCTGTCTCTGGTGAATCTTCTCACCTCCCTGGACTCTGGCTGTACCCCAGCTCTTGTATGTATAAATAAATAAATCTTTAAAAAAAATATCTAATCAACTTGAAGAAAGTTTGCCTTGGTTCTGTTCCACCATGGGACACTCTCCATAATATGCCTCTAGTATTACCATAGTATTTGCCTCTAGTGTCACTTTATTATTACAGAAACTATGTCCTGCCTTTTCTATTTGAGATTCCAAGACAGACATTGGTACCTTGGAGATGGGTTAGAATATTGAAACATCATTGGTTATTGACCACTAGATGGTTACCATAAGGGCCACCATCTTATAAAACCTTTCCTTCTTCACAATTATTCTACATTTCCAATCATATTTTTCATTTATCTAACTAAGATCCCAAAGAAGCACTTCACATTTGAGGACAAACATAATCAGTAAAATTGTCAATGTGTCACAAAGAATTTTCCTTTAATTTTTGCTCATTCGTTCACTTCCCTTGCTCAGAAACTTTTACTCAAGGCCTTTAACTGCCAAGTTACATGCTCCCAAGCTTTGTCATTTTACCCAATTTTAAGGACATAAAATCTTCCACTAGAGCTTGATTGAGTAAAATACACATTTAGAGTGTTCAGCTATAGATCCTGTAACTCATCCCAGATAGAAAACAGTGTGTCTGTGCTTATTGGTGTAGAACGTGCTGACAATGGGGAGGTGCTGTGTTAGTCCCTTTCCAAACGGTTGAACTGTAAGACTCTTTGAAGGTAAAGTACAGTCCTGTTTTCCCTCCTTTTAGCTCAGTTTTTCAAGGATGTAATGGAAAAAGTAACAATGTTACTTTGGGAAAATTCCTATTTTAGTTATCATCCCTTTCTCTAATCTTATTTAGTATTTAAGCAACAGGAGTTGGTAGAAGGACAGGAGTTTTGGGAAGGGAAGGGAGAAAGCATGGGAGGGAAGAAAGGCTGCCTTAGGAAAAGAAGAGTGAAAAAGGGGTATGGAAGGAGATGAAGTCATGTAAGACATGAGGGGAATAGAGGTAATATTTACTGAGGAACTTTAACTTACCATGAACTGCTGTGAACATATTGCCAAAATCAAAACAATTCAGTGTATGGATATTATTATTTATCTTTTATATAGCATAAACTGAGACATAGACAGTAGGTTTTATACACCAAAGTCATACTGCTAAGTCATGGTGAGTGTGGACACTATTTTCTCTCCTCTAAAGCTGTTAATCCTCCTAAAACTCCATAGGGTAAGTCATATTAGCCGTCATGCAGAGAGAAGGGAATAGAAACTTTCAGTATGCTAACATATTTGTAAGATGCTGGCTTAAATTTATTTATTTATTTGTTTATTTTTTTTCCAATACATTTCGTTATTATAGAACTTTTCAGAAATTTTTACTCGACTACGAGTGACTGTACAAGAAAAGAGTATATTCAATAACATAACTCTCTTTCATAAACTCTTTGTTCATGAACTTCTATTTTTATATAAATCATTTGGCAGGGATTTGGAAATACCCAGAGAAAAAGAATATTTGTTCAGCAAGGACTAGACTACTTCAAAACCAAAGGTGACTCACATTTACCTTTTTAATGTTAGGGAAAACATTTAAAACACGTGGTTTTTTTCTTTTTTTTTTCTTTTGTCGTCTGTCAGAGAGGGGAAATGATTTCTGTTGTATTGACCTTATAGGTTATCATGGTCAAAACATTAAGAGACTCCTTTTTATTACAGAAGGAGGACTCTCTACTACTTCAAGTCTTCTAGGAAAGCTCTCTGTTCACAAAATAAGTCTTCTTATGGGGTTTAAATCTGTGAAAATCAAAGTTGAGCAAATAAACATGATACTTCTCCTGACGACTCATTGCTAAGTCTTCTTTATAAAAACATGACTTAGAACCCAGAGTCCAATGTGTTGCCCAGATTGTGCTGTCTCTCCATTTATCCTCAAGTGGTGAACACAATAAGCATTGAATTCCATCATTATGAATACAGATCATGTGGATCTGAATCGAGCACAGCCATTTAGCCACTATGTGACCTTAGGCAAGTTATTTAGCTTCTTTGTGCCATAGTTTCCTCATTGAGTTAGGGTGGAAATTAAGTGATTTACTACATGTAAAGAGTTATTTTTCTGTTCTAGTCTTATGTTTTGCTTTGGTTTTCCCCCGTTTTTCAGAAATAAAACAAATTCATAATTTAGATTGAAGCTGGTGTCTATGGCACCTGCCTTGCACAGGAATTGTCCTCTGTCACATATGCCTGAAGGAAATTATGCTTTTTTTCTAGAGATTTGGCTATGATATCCCTTACCTAGGCACCTAAATCATATCAAGTGTTGTAAAACCAATGTTACATCAATAAAGGAGAAAAAAGTAGCTAGAATGATAGGAAAGGAATTTTCCTGTGTTAGCCTGTGAAATCTTCCTCCTACTCTTTTTGCCTCTGTATCCCTCTACCTGTACTACTCAGCTTAACCTATATAAATCCAGTTAAATCCCTCAAGTCCCAACCTTGACTTAGTCTAGAAAATCATCACTGTCCAGTTTCAAACTGAGTCAGGTGACCCCTGTGCTTCACTGCTCTCTTGCATGTGTGATTCCCCAGAAGACCTTATTTGCTTCCTGGAAATCCAGTGGGGAAGTAAGAAGGCCCATCTTTCTCACCACACTGTCCCTACACAATGCAAGGCTCAGGGCCTCCCTGGTGGTGCAGCGGGTTGAGCGCTGCACTGTGAAGCATCTGTAGCAGAGCAGCATGAGTTCGATCCCTGGCTAGGGAGGGGACCCACATGGTGCAGCAGACCTTTCCTCCCTCAACCACTGCTCCCCTCAGCAGTGTGTTTCAGTTGATCTGCCTGTTCTGTTCCCCACTCTGTCTCCGGTGAATCCTCTCACCACCTGTGCCTCTGACCTTGTATGCATAAATAAATAAATCCTTTTTTTTTTAAAGGCCCAGCAAATGGTGCAATTAAACACACACATGCGCGCGCACACACACACAAGCAAATGAAAAGACTAAGTAAGTTAGTGGCAACTGATTTAACTTTGAATTTTGTTTTCTACTGTCTCATTAACTCCTAACAAAATTGAAAGATTATATAGGTTATATAGGCATGCTTGCATTTCACCATCAAGTAACCTATTGACACATTTATTTATTAAATCCTATGACTTAGTCTTAGAAAGATTTTAAGTTCTATTATATTCCTGAACCAAAGATAAGAGGACACTTCAGCTCAGTTTGTTCATTTATATAAAGTTGATATACTTAACATGAGCCTGGCACTTTATCCCTGTTTATTCCTGAGGGCTGTGCAATTGAATAGAAGAGTATGGCATAGTACTAGAAAGTTTTAAAACACTAACTTTATTATTAAACATTTTCTGTTAAATGGGAAAAAAAAATAAAACAATATTATAATGCTTTACTAGAGGAGGACACAAAATCCATACCATTCATATGAAACACTCATGAAAAAGATTAAAACACTACAAAAGTTTAATAAATCATTATTGACATGAAAAAAATGAAGGTAAGATAGCTTGATGATCCAGAAAAATAGGCATTACCTTCCTTCTAGGGACCATTGGTTGAATTTAGTGTTTAGCCATAATGATGAAGTCACATAACTTTAGATATTTCAGTTACTCTTTACATAAAGTGAAAAAAAATCGGTGGGGTTTAACAAATGTTTTATTTTATTTTATTTTTTTCAGGTGTAATTCACTTTATTTTAACAAATGTTTTAAATGGACACTTTTTCAGTCTCTATATCATTAATTTTCTGTGAAATTACCCTGATTTGTAATATAATATCAAATGTTTGCTTTGTTTTAAATAGCAATACTCTTTAACTGATAATACAGCATGTTAGGAAAATTGTAGACTCAGACAAATCTGGGTTAAAATCTCAATCTGACAGTTCCTGACTGTTTTGGCATAATACACCTTGGGATTTAGTTTCCTTCCTCTTAATCTGAGGTGCTAATTAAGGACAAAATGTGCAAGTTTCCTGATCAAAATAACTGTTAAAAAATACTAACTTCCTTCTAGTCAAGTACTCACAAGACGTCCACTCGTTGAAAATAAGTGAGTAAAAAGGGGAAAATTATGGATGCATAAGAAGGTAGGAGCCTTGGAAAGGAAAACATAGGAAAGTCTAGAAGAAATAACTGTTGCTCATCTCCAGTTGATTTTAATTTTTAAATAGCAATTAATGAAAACACATTTGGATCACTGCTTTGCCCAACATGGACTGAAAAAGACCAAACTTCTTGAACATCTAAAATAACAAAAAAGAATCTATAACACAGCAGTTTCAGAAATCAAACATACATGCAATAAAGTAAAGGGATTCCCTCTGAAAGATGGTAAGAAGGTGATATGAGCACTGCGATTGGCACATTCTATTGTTTAGAGAGAGAGTTTCTAGGCCAAGAGTATTACTGCAATTCTCTATGAGATGAGCCAAGAGGTCAATGTGGGAGGGTACACAGGACAGAGTAGCACAGAAGAGAGATCCAGAAAGACAGTGAGCTCAAGCCCAGGTGGTATGCAGAGTCACCTGGGCACTGATTAGTGCATGTGTGTGTAGAAGCTACCTGAGAACAGAGAAGGAAACATTTGTAGTTAGAGGAAAATGACACCCAAAGATCACAAAGTATCAGGAATAGTTTATACTACCTAAGTGGTGTTCCATTGAGTATATACCATGACTTTTTACCCAACTGTCTGTTGATAGGTATTAGGTTGGTTCTGTGTCTTGATTATTATGAATAATGCTACTATGGACACAGTGGTGGATAAACCTTTCAGATTATTTTTTTCTACTCTGGAAAAACCTGAAAGAATTATTGCTGAGTCATATGATGTTTCCATTTTCAGATTATTAAGGAATCTTCATGCCATTTTCCCTAGGGGCTGTACCAGTTCACATTCCCACCAGCAGTGAGAGTTCCTTTTTGCTGCATCTTCATCAAAACATACTGTTAACAACCTTTTTGCTACAGGTAAAGAGTGCTTGGTTTTTAAGAGCTATGCCTTATTGTTTGCTCAAATAGAATTATTAAAGGATACTTGGGAAGTTTGGGCTATATTGACTGGCTCATCTTTCCTTTCATTTTGAATTTCAACCTAATTGGTTTTCAACCTGCATTGCATCTGAGTACATAAGAAAACATTATTTTCAAGAATATTTGGACTATTTACTAAGATAGATTATATTTTTTGCTATCAAATTAGTTCTAATATGTTGGAAAGGATTCAAGTCATAAAAAGTGTTCTCTGATTAACATAGAACTATTAAGTGGAAATCAGGACAAATATATCTGGAGAAGCACCTAATATTTGGAAAATAATTAATGTTTATATAAGACGTGGGTCAGAGAAGCAATCAAATGGGAGATATGAACATATTAAACTGAATGAAAATGAAAACACAACCTGTCAATATTTATGGGATATGGCTAAAGCGGTGTCTATAGAACAATTTGTAGCTCTAAATGTCTTTCATAGAAAATAAGGAGAAGATTGAAGCATCAGTATCCTCCATTTCTATCATAAGTTGCTAGGAATAAAATAATAAGCTCAAAGTAAATAGAATAATAATAGCTATCTAAAATAACTTTGTTAAGAACTTTATGCTAATATTAAAAAAAAGAAAAAGGATACTTTATATCCTTAGGTCATACAGAATTGCCTTATCATCAATATTTTATTCATTAGGACAGTATAATTCTGCTTCTTTTGACATTTACTATTGAGTCCAAATTCTGAAATTACTTGTTAATGTGTAGATTTTTTTCCAGTAGGAAATTATTTCAGTTAGTTTTTCCTGTAGTACATTCTCTAATTTTATATTTGAATCTAATAATCTTATTCCAATATTCTTATTGTAATGCCTCTAAATACTCACATCCGCACATGCTCTTTGAACCAACTTTATTATATGCTGATTTCCTTATTAATGAACTAACCTTTTGCATCTGTTCACTGTATATTTGAGTGAGTAATTTTTTAACTTTATTAAATATTACATTGTGACATATTAAAATGCTGTCATGCTCATTGTCTCTGGTCTGTCATTTCTGAATACACTTTTTTTTTCATATATTCCTAATCATATGAGCTGCTCTGTTGTTTTGTTTTAAGATATTCTTCTTTTGTATGTATAAGCTTAAACCTAAATCATCCATCCTTGAGAAAAATAAATGAGAAACATTGACCATTCAAATCAAGCTTTAAGTAGGTGATTTACATCTTCAGAGCTTTCCAGAGTGAGAGATACCATTGATCAGCATACTTCACAAATTCCTTCTAGAATTCCATAGGGTGAGAGGAATGCCATTTACATTGAAAGCGATGTGATTCACTTGGTCCGAAATGAAAATAGTATTTTTTTTTAAAATTTCATTTTGTGGGAAAATCAATTCAAAATTTAATACTTAATATAGAACTTGAGGAACATGGATTTTAGAATCATTCAAATCAGGGGCCTCCCTGGTGGCCTAGGGGTTAAGTCTCAGCGTTATCACCACTAAGGCTAACCCATATATGGTGCAATAGACCCTCTCCTGTCTCGCCTGCTGCACCCCTCAACAGTGCATTTCAGTCAATCTGCCTGTTCTGCTCTCCTCACTCTGCCTCTGGTGAATCCTCTTACCCTTGTACCTTTAGCCTATACCCCAGTTCTTGTATGATAAAAAAAAAAAAAAAAAAAAAAAAAAAAATAGAATCCTACAAATCAACTGGGTTTGACTCATAAATGCTTTTGCAAGATGGACAATACACTGGGAAAACTTTTCATAACTTTAGTATTTGCTTCTGAAGATACGGAGATTATTGGCCTTTGTTGTAAAGATTAATTGATATAATATCTGTCAGGTCTCATAGTAGGATGCCTTGCATTAGTAGGTATATCTTCACTTAATTCTGCAGCTTTGTCTGCTTTTTTCCTCATCCTTTTTGAATACTTCTGCTGTTTCTTATAGTAACATCTAGGATTATTAAGCATATATTTTGTGTCAGGCATGAACTTAGATGCGGTAAGTTCATTTTAAATGCAAATATGGTAATATATATAAAAATTTAAAAAGTCATTTTTAATTATAAATGGACAAGGATGATCTATGTATGATGCATGGCTAGCACCGTGAATTCACATTCATGAATTGTGTGGCTGATTTTGTAAAAATAAGTCTTATATTTTCACATCGGTTTTCCCTACCATATCCAGAAACTAGCATTCCATTTTGGGCATAAATATTTCCACACGCATATGAATTATTCTACATCCTCATTTCCTCTCATGTTTTCAGATCTTTAAATACTCTAGAAAGAATAATTCATGAATATGTACTGTAATCCAAAGACTTTCCAACTCAAGCTTTTTAATTTACCCAGAGCTGACTTTTGAGTGATAGAATAGAATTCAGTACTGGCTCTGTCATCAATTCACCAAGTGATTTGTATTATACAAGTTATACAAACTCTATTTCTAAAGTGACCCTTGTGAAATAAGGATGGTGAGATCATGCTAGAAGGTTGCTATGAAAAGTAGATGAGAATTCAGGCAAAGTGGTAGCACATGGCAACTATACAAAAATGTTAGATTTTATATATTACTGTTATTATTACCTTCATAATACTGGTCCCTCTTTTTTGATGGTTGTTTTGTGAATTGTGTTCGATTTGGCACTTGTTGTCTTCTATAATGCAAGCAGCAGAAGGTAATGATTGTACTAGGTTCTAATTAGATGCCTTTTCTGAGTTCAAAGTGGAAGTTTTTATGCACTACTTACCTCTAGAAGTAATATTGCTAAAGCTTTTGATAGAAAAATTAATCATGTTTAAAGAGCTCAATTTAAATAAAATTTAAGCAGGCTCTATTAATTGTTTAAATTTTGCTTGAGCAAATGCTGTGTGGGTTGAGTGTAAATTCAAGAGTATAATTAGATATCCTTAACTAGTTCTTACTTATTAAATTGAATTGATTTTACAGTGAAAATACGTTCTTCTTTCAAATCTGAGCTAAGCTGCAGGGAGTTACTTTTACCTCTGTTATCTAAAATTTTAGTTTCAAAAATGGAAGCTGATTAATACACTTCACCTATCAATATTTGCTCTGTATGATAATTGTGTGGGACTGTGTTTTTTTTTCTCAGTAGGTGGCTGGTGTAATTCTTAGACTTTTGTCCTAAACACAAGAAACTAATAACTGGAACATGTCAGTATTCAAACATATGCAGTTTTACATCATACAATTTGAAATTCAGAGTAAATCTACTGGTAAATTGGTCCTTTCCTCCTCAAGTTACTCTTCAGATGTACTTTTCTGCACCTATAAGTTTGACTTAAATCTTTAGAATATTGGTCTGGAGATTTCTGTGTCCAGTAAAGATGAGTAAACCCTTGTAAATGTGATTATTGATAATAGTATTATTTAGAGAAGGCAAAAAGTAGAATCAGTTCAAATAGTGACTGGCAAGTGGATAAACAAATTCTGGCTGGTTCCATATCCAAACAATGATATGCTATTCAGCAATATCAAAACAAACTACTGACACATTCTTCAGCATGAATGTACTTCAAAAGCCCTAACTAAGCAGAACTAAGTATGGTAAAAGAAACAACATGCAAATATGACAATATAAAATGGCCAAAAAAGGCAAATGAGATAAAGTACCCATGATTGGTTATGTGGGGCTGGGGTTGGAAATGGGAATTGGCTACAAATGGGCAGGAGAGATCTCTTTGGGATGAGAGATATTGTAAAACTGGATTGTGGTGATAGTTTCATAAATCTGTAAATCATTGAATTACACTTTTAAAGTCAATCTTACAGTATTAAATATCTCAAAAATATTAAACAAATGGAAAGTATAGAACTTCACAAAATTCTCTGAAATAAAAATTCACTGGATGGGCATTATATAAAAAATTTGGCAGATTAAAAGTTCAATAAACATTGTTACTCAATAAAAGCCATTTATTTTGAAGAGAAAGACTATTGAACATAATAAAAAAGTGTTAGGGAACTATAGGACAATAGTAAAAAAGTCTAACATAATGTCATTGAAATACAGAGGGGGGATAGGGTGAAAAAAACTATTTGAACATACAATAACTGAAAATTTTCCAAATTTGGTGAAATAAATTTTTTAATTCAAAAAGCACAGAAAAAAATCAGAGTAAATACAACACAAACATGTCAAGGCACATTGTAGCCATATTCCTGTAAATTGCAGAGAAAATCTTAAAAGTAGATGGAATCTATATGATGATTGACCTATAAGGGAACACCAATTTGAATGAATGCTTACTTCATTCAGAAAGAGTTGAAAATAATTTTTAATGTGAATATTTAAAAAAACAGTAACAAACTCTTTACCCATAATTCTAAGACTGGCAAAAATAGACTTGAAAAATAACAACAAAATGAAAACATTTATATTCTGGCCAGATTATACTACCAGGAAGTCTATAGAGAATTCTTTTGAAGGAAAATAAAATACGATGGAAACTTATATGATATCAGATATAAAGGTATAAAGACGATCAAAAATCATGTAACTGGATAAATATAAAATACTGTTTTTTATTAATTTCTCTAAAATGCATGCCACTAGTATTACATTTTCTTATGAGGCTTATAATATGAATAAATAGAATACTTATGATTTATGAGAAGAATACTCAATGTATCTACTTGGTTGCAAACTCTCTATGTTTTGTTTGATATTGTACAAATTACTTTAAGTAAACTGATCAAGAATGAATACTATGTTCACTACAGCAATCACTACAAATAAGCCAAAGAAGTAAATCTAAAAAGATATAAGCAAATTAAAATACAATTTTAAAATACTTAAGTGATCCAAAAGAAGGCAGGAAGAAGGAAACAGAAAAGTAGCTATGGCAAAAAGTGTAAATATGATGGTAGAATTAAATATAAATACATCATTATTTATTTTAAATAGTACTAGACTTAACACTTCAATTAGAAGTTAGGCACTATAATATAATTGAAGTCAGACATTGTCATATTTTATATGTTGTCTAGATGTGATTCACTTTAAATATAAAGATATGAGTGAGATGAAAGAAATGAAAAATATCACACAAGCAGTGAGCATAAGAAGGCTTGAATGTTAATGTCAGAGTAAGTAAATTTCAAAATATATTAACCAGACAAAGTTGGTCACTTCACTTCAATGCACCAGGAATTTATAGCAGTTACAAATGTTGCACAACTAATACAAGATTATCAAAACAGAAGATATTTGGAAATTTTAATAGCCATTTCTTAAAAATTGTTTTAAAAACTGGAAAAAAGTGACAACATGGAAAGTGATACGAATGCTATCAATTTCCTAAGGTTGCTGATATTTATAGAATGCTATTCCATAACTACAGTATACACCTTTTTTTCCAAAGTACAATTACCAAAATGGGCTATATTCTGAGCTATGTGATCACCAATCCATAAATTTGGAAGGATTAAAACCATTAATACTATCTTCTATGACCACAGTGGAAATTAAAAATCAGTAACAATAATATTACTATCTATATTATATTTAAACACTAAAAACAATTTATATATGTGTGTATGTATGTGTATATATGTACATATATGTATGTATATATGTATATGTGTGCATATATATACCAGAAAATATTTGAACTTCTATAAGTTAAAAGAAGAAATCATAAAGGAAATAAAAAATAATGAATCAAATAAAGAACATAGCATTTCAAAATTTGCGTGTTACAGCTAAAGCAATGCTTTGAGGGAAATCTGTAGATTTAAATGCTTTTCATATAAAAAAGTGAACAATTTAAAAGGAATAACCTAAATTTCCAACTTAAGAAGCCAGAAAAAAAATGACTATATTAAACCCAAACGAATTCAAAGAAATAATTGTTACAAGAAAAGATATACATGACATAAAAAGCAAATAATAGTAACTAAGAGTTGTGTCTTTGACAGTATCTACAGGATTGAAATGTCTCTATTTATACTGCGCAATAAGAGAAAAACATATCAGTAGCCAATATAAAGATGACACTTAAAGATTAATTTATGAATGACATTATAATAAAAAATTTGAGTGCTTAGAAGGATTTCTTGAAAGATAAAATTAACTAAAACTGACTCCAAAATGAAACAGAAATTTGAATTGCTCTAGCTACTAAACTGAGATCAAAATGACTCTAAGATTGTAACTGGATAAAGACAACAGAAGAATAATATTCCTTTTGAAAATAAGTTAAAAAATCCTTAGCAAATTATTAGCAAATAAAATTTAACAATGCCAAAAACTGAAAATAATCAAGATCAGAAAGGGTTTATTCCAGTAATGCAAGCATTATTTAACATTTCAAACTAATAATGTATCATTTTTAAGAAGAACCAATGAAAAAAGTCATGAGATCACTAAAATAGACTCAGACAAACCATTTAACAAAATCCAGCACCAGTTTTCTTAGAAACTTTCAAACAAGAATGGTATAGACCTTCCTAATTTTTATATAAGATATATTGCTAAATATTTAACATTTTCCTTCAGCTCCAGGCCAGGGAGCTGACCTACATGGTGCAGTAAAACCTCTTCTGTCTCGCCCGCTGCTCCCCTCAGCAGTGTATTTCAGTCAATCTGCCTGTTCTGCTCTCCTCACTCTGTCTCTGGTGAACCCCTGCACTTCTGGCCTATACCCCAGTTCTTCTACTAAATAAATATTTCAAAAAAATAAATAAATAAATAAAGATGATATAAATAAATTGATACTTAAGATTCTGTACCTAATTTTAATGTATATTGGGGGCCCAGAGTTTGTACCACAGCAATTTAGCTTGGGTTTCTGACAGTTCAACTCAATTCTGACACTATATGTGCAGTGACAGCATCAGATTTCAAAGGTAAAGTGCCCAGGCCCACAAGACTCACACCTCCCCACTGCCACCTCAGAGACCAGTGTGTTTCTGGCACAATGGTTATAGATTTAAAGGTCCCTGATACTCCCTTCCTTGGTTTTGATTTTTTTTGAGAAGCTCACAGAAGCACTTACTAGATCACTGGCTAATATTACAAGAGGAACAGGCAAAGATGGAATCCATAGGGTAATGTATGAAGAACTTCAGCTCTAATTCTCCCCTCTCTCCCCATATCTCCAAGTGTTCTCCGATCCAGAAGCTGTCCCGACTTTTTGCTTTGGGGCTTTTATGGAGTCTTAATTAAATAGGCATGATTTACTAAATCACTGACCATTGGCAATAAAACTCAATTCTCAGCCCTTCTTACTTCTTGGGAAGTTAGGAGAATGGACGTTCCAGCTTCTAATTAGAGTCAGTAAGGTTCTTCTGGCAACCAACCCTCATCCTTACTGCCTTCCAAAAATTACTCATTAACATAACAAGAGGCACTTTGTTTAAGAGCTCTGTGCCAGAAGGGGGGGTGAGTTATGGGTGAAGACAAAATAAAAGCTTCTTGTCATAAATCACAGTATCACAATACATTATTCATGAATGAATTGGAGGCTCGATTTTGTTAAATTTTCAGTTATCTAAATATTCCTGGAGTTTTTTTTTTTTCCCAGGGAAAGTTCCAGGTTGACAAATGAATTTTTTTTTAAAGATTTATTTATTTATGCATACAAGAACTGGGGTACAGGCCAGAGGTGTGGGGGGAGAAAGGATTCACCACAGAGAGAGGGGAGCAGAACAGGCAGTTCAACAGAAGTACACTGCTGAGGGGAGCAGCGGGCACAGCAGGAGAGGTATGCCACACCATGTGGGTACCCTCCCTGGCTGGCGACAGGGATCGAACTCGTGCTGCAGTGGCTGTGGTTTGCTTCATAGTGCATTGCTTAACCCACTGAGCCACCAGGAAGGCCCCGACAAATGAATTTTTAAAATTATAAAGAAAGAAATAACACTTAGAATATAAAAATCAATCTTGAAAAAGATGACCAAAGCTGAAAGACTTACACTACCCTCTGGCATAGGAATAGACAGATCTTACAGAGTTAAGAAAATAAAGCTTCCCTTATATGGTAATTAACTTTTTTGGTGGGGAAGGAAAGGAATCTAATGGGAAAAAGGAAAGGATTTTTAACAAAAGTGCTGGAATCACAGATTTTGATGTAGGAACTGAATGAGGAAATTAACTCAAGAAGACAATAAACTAGTTTTTTAAGAAGTTACTGGAAAATATAGAATATTTTCATGATTTGGGAGTAGGTTACATATATTTTAGACATTGAAAATAATAACTATCCAAGAAAATATAAATTTGACTTCACCAAACTCAGATTTGTTCACCAAAAAACACCATAAAGAAAATAGCCAGATGCAGACAGGGAAAATTGTTTGCAAAATAGACATTTGATGAAGATTTAGAA
Source organism: Galemys pyrenaicus (assembly GCA_019455555.1). Taxonomy (NCBI): domain Eukaryota; kingdom Metazoa; phylum Chordata; class Mammalia; order Eulipotyphla; family Talpidae; genus Galemys; species Galemys pyrenaicus. Next base: position 2,003,366 of record JAGFMF010012144.1, on the reverse strand, counting down.
AAATCTTCATCTTAGGTATTTACCTAGGACTAATAAAAACATATTCACCTAAGGTTTACACAAATATTTTGTATAACCCTTTTAGACCATACAGCTTGTTATTGGCAACAGTCTTGATAGCTTTCACTAGGAGAATAAACTCTGAGTACTCATTAAGTTGAATACTACTTCAAAACAAAATTATTGATACAACCATCTTGCTGGCCAGAATAAAGTCTTATACAAAGTGGAATATACTTACTGTATGATTCCATTTACATGAAATTCTAAAACAGGAGAAACCACTACATGGAGGAAAAATTAAAATATTGTTTGCCTACTGGAGAGTGGGTTGATAGTCATATTTCATATCTTGATAGGTGTTCGGGTTACCCAGGTGTATGTATGTGTTGATATTCAGTAAATGTACACTTAATAATTGTATTTCAATTACTTGTAATTTTATATTGAGAACTGTAAACAAATATTGAACTTTGTTAGTGAGATGCATCCTAAAGTATTTAGGGAGAAATATGCTGATGTCTTTAATTAACTGTGAAATATATTAAAAGTCAGATGGAATTATAGATATGTAGATTCTAATAAAGCAAATAAAATAATAACAGTAGGCTTTATATGGTAGGCATATGATTATTCATAATATTTTCAACATTAATGTGTGTTTGGAACTTTTCATTAACATTTTTTGAAAAAAATCCTCTTTTTGGTCTTGTCAATCCTACAAAGTATTGTTCCACAGAAGAAAAGTAGTTCAAATTTAGAAATTTCTAAAGGAAATAAAATTTAATGTTAAAGGCAATTCCAACTGGTTTCTCACCTTTTGCAGATGATTGGAATGTTCTAATTTCTTTCCATTCTCATTTGCCAAGAAATTCTTAAAATTCTACTCTTTGCTCTTCCTCTCTCAGACTTCATGTGATCCTTACATCCTTCGCTTTCTCCTTTTTTTCCCACTCATATAAGCCAAATTTTTCCGTAAGCTTTTACCACTAGCATCATTAATTTGCTCCTTTATAGTTCACAAAATTGATTTTAGGACCTCTTACATCAGAATAAATTTAGTCCTTTTAAAACTCCAGACACATCCAACCACCAGGGGGCGACTGAATTAGTCCCTGAGCCAGACGCTGGAATCTAGACAGACAAATTTCATGGGTGATCATCGTGTACCATGTTAACACCCCCCACTAGCAAGCTCCCTCTTTGGCTGTGTCAGCATGATGCAGACCTATATCTGCTCCTCCTGGTGCTGCTTTGCCTTTGGATGGATGGTTCAAAATACTTTCTGCTTTTTTGTTTCAGCTCTCATTCCTTTACTTTGTCTGTTTCTTTGTACTTGCTTTTTACCCGTAAGATTAACATTTTGTATAGTGTTTTAATGCTGTCAGGCCCTTCTAAAGCCACTGCTTGGTTTGACAAAACATGAATTAGAAACTCCTCATTTGATGTTCCACATGACTGATCCAATTCTATTTCTATAGTATTAACATGTCTTAAATTTCCTTCCTTTTATCTTCTTTATTTCAGAAGTATTTAGCTACTGACTTCCTGGAAGTGACTTGCACATTTGTGATTAGTTTCCCAAGGAGGAAGTTTGGTTTCATTCATTCAGAAGAACCGTTTTTTTTCACTTGTGATAACAAACAGTGTCTATAAAGCCATAATATTATGTTCTACAGGAAAATTAACTTTGCTATTATAAATTTAAAACTTCCTAATTTGTAACTCTCCTTTCCACATCAAAATAATTGTTTTGAGTTTGCATAGTTTTGAAATAATGGTAGTTCTTAAAGGAAAAAGACTAGGGAAGAAACACTTAATCATTAGATGGGTGCGCTCAGGTACAGTACCTCTGCTTCTATGTAGTAGCACCGTGTCTGAACCTACATGCTCTTGAAATGTGCGACTCCTTTAAAAGCCTTCAATATATAAAGACTATATTGCCAATATCACAGGATTTTTGTAAGAAGTGCTATTTGATCATGACATAACTTTTTGACATAAGATCCTGAACACAGTTTGTGTTTAATAAATATTAGTTCCTGTCTCTTTATAGCCAGAGGCATAACTTAGTTTTCCATGAGGGCAGGTAGTTTGGGGGAGGGATCAGATTGCTATTCCAAATGTTAGAAGGTGAGAGAGCAGATACAAAAGGCTTCACCCATTATCCCCTGTGTTTAAGTTACAGTTTGCTTTAACTTTACATTAGTAGTAACAACTACCAGATCGATATCTTGCCTGAACATTTTTTTTTTGAAAGGTGAATGTGTTTGTAAGAGGATATATTTCCCTGTCTCCCCTTAAGCTAGACTTTTGTCTATAATCAAACAAAGAATTTTTATTAAGAACAGACCTGTACACCTAATTTCTGTTATTCTTGGAATCCATGAAGATCAAGGATCAAATGGTGAAGTGGCAAGGAAAATGATGATGACAGAGAAAAAAACGCACTCTTTCTCCAGATACCAATAATAGAGAACATTTAAGATTTCAATCAGGGGCTTTGTTTAAATGTAGGCAGCTTAAGATATGTCTTTTAAGGTTCTTTGATAACTCCTGGCTTTAACAAGTACAGTTTCTATAAATCAATACCAGTCAACTGTTGATGGGTTCAAAGTCCTGAGATTGAGTTTTCAGAGGACAAGAAAAAAATAGAATTTACTTCATCCTTATGAACCTTGCTTTAATTCAATGCAAGTCCACAAATATTTACTAAGTGTCTCTATGTGCAAAGCAATGGGTTCATGTCATGTATTCAAAGTATGAGAAGTGTCTGTCCTTATGTGTTTTTGGCTGTAATGTATATTTGGTTCAAGGATGGTAATGTTTTTGGCTGTAATGTATATTTGTTTTTGGCTGTAATGTATGTTTTTGGCTGTAATGTATATTTGGTTCAAGGATGGTAATGGTGAGGGTATGATCACTGTCATCTCTGAAATGCTTGCCATGTGGCAGTTACTTTTCCAGGCATCTGACAGGGATTAAGCACATGACAAGTAGATGTCACAGTACTCTATAAAATGTCATCAATTGCCTGACTTCATAGAGGAGAAACTGAGGCATGAAGTTGTTAAGTAAGTAAAGTCACATAGCTTATAAATGCAGAGCAAGAATTTCAACCAAGACATTCTGTCTTCAAAGTCTGTAGAAACTCTAAAATGATGATCAAGTCCTGAAAGGAGATGAATTCCAGAGGGCACTTAAGATGAGTCTCTTTTCATTTTCATAAGTATCTAGAATGACTGTTTACTCAGTTTCTATGGTGACCATTTCTAGAACAAATAAGCTTTATAATTTTTCGCCTGTTTGTTCTAAATGAAAAAATACACATGACTTTTACTCAGTTCACTTCAATTCAAATCAAACTCCACCCAAATTTAATGCAATGCAATCCAATAACATTTGCTTTTTTTTTGAATCCATGTTAATGTGTAGACTCTGAAAGCAAGGAATTTTCCATTCTATAGCTTTTAGCACTGCATGACACTTAGTAGGTACTACTGTTGTTAGATTAATGACTGAACGAATGAGTGACTATATAGTCTGCTTAAATAACAGAGAAACTATTGAATTTCATTCTTGCATCTGTTAGTCACTGTATGATCTAGAGGAAGATATTTAACTTCTCTGAGTTCAGTTTCTGTATCTGCAAAATTTGGGGTACCAATTTTTTACCTGAGAAAGTACAATCTATACCTGAGACAGTAGTTGCTTAAATGAAATGATACAGGCAAGTTGCTTTACACAATACCTGGTATGCAGAGACCAGCTGTTGTACTGTGATTCTTATTGTTACTACAAATTATATGTGAATAGATGAATAAATGAATGAACAAAATGGGTGAACAATTTCAATTGTCTGGATACAGTGAAGTTTCTAGTTATGAACTGCTTCAGGGATAACATCTGAATTTTGAAATTGGGTTTATTATCCCAGGTAATTCTGAGGCTTGGTATGTGTAAATCAAAGTGGGCTCTGAGACATTTATTATAGACTACATCTATGTCTTTCTGCCTAAAGTTTAGGATGCATTACGGTATATGGGCAGTAATTGAAAGACCAAACATATCAGAACACTTAGGTGTGGCCTGGGGAAAATCATAGGACCTCTCTGAACTGTTTTCTCATCTATAAACTGAGAAAAGTATCGTCTACATTTTCAAGGAGCTGCTAGACTCAGGGAGATAATGTGTGAAAAAGTACACAATCGATGATAACAATCTAGCAGATTCTGTTGCTTTCCCATATCTTGCACCATCCATTAAATATGTCTGAGAGAGCTTATATGAAACAAAGATATCAAATCTGGTTGACTCACGTGTCTTTTTCACAGATGTGGACTTTACAAGTTATCACTGAAAGTTACAAAAACAGACGTACTCTTTCCCATAGTACTTGAGAGAGAATTTGTATAGTTGAAAACATCAGGGCTGACATTCATAAAATATCAGTAATGAAATACTAATAAGATAATCTAAAAATTGTAGGATTTTGTCTTGTTTCCTGGCTTTGCCTGACAGCTCTACCTGTGGACCATTGTCATCTTCCCCTGAAGTTGCTCAGCTTAGGGGTCTAGGAAGAAACTGACATTGTTCTTCAAGTCTGGGTTGCTACTGAACAAAGAAAGTCTAAAACTGAAATCCAATAATGAATGTGCTTGCATCATTCCCCAGCATTACAATTAGGAAAGGCAAGTATGATTAAATTTATACAGAGCCTTGCATTTAATTGGTGTTGAGCAAATGTGTGATATTTGATATTAATGAAGGCTTGATTTTTTAAAAAATTATATGTGCTTACTACCATGAGTTGGTTACTTTTCTTTTAATATATATATCTTATATCCTCTCTTAGCTCTAATTTCTTCACTGAGAAAAATGAGCAGATTATTATTGAATTCCATGGATTATAGTGAAAATAATGAAATATTTATCTAGAATTTGTAGAGCACCATGATGATTTAGACATGTAACTCACTTACTTTGCAAAACAGCCCAGGGTGTGGATGAGGACACACATTTGTAGAGACTTACTAATTCACCTAAGTTTTCAAATCCAGTGAGAGTAGAGCCCACAGACACCAGATCAAATGTAAGGAACTGTGTTCCTACTATGCTCATGGCTCACTTCCTAAAACTATTCATTTCAATTGGTGATGCTCTCACGTTAAAAAACAAAAATGAAGATTTAAGTACCATGTAAATGCAGGGGGAAACTATCACCTACAGTTTAGGGTTGCTGCTAGATGCAAGGAGATAATATGTGAGAAAGACCACACTCAATAATAACAATCTAGGGACTTCTGTTGCTTTCACATATCTTGCACCATCCCGTATTTGTTTCAATTATATCAACATTTCTTGCATTAACTCAGCATTCCCTCAATTGGAAAACTCACTGTGGGTTTGGCCCGAAAGTCAGAAATGAACTATTTTTGTTTTCTGCCTGATCCTGGTTTTCTCAATATCCCAGCAAGCCACAGGGACTCAGGAAGTTAATAATGACTAGGACTTGGACTCATGTCTTTCTGGCTGCAAACCTCATAGTCTTTCCATTGAAGCACATTGTCTTGAGAGCTGACAGCTGAGATCTATCCTCCACCCCTTTCCTGTAGGTTCCTTCGATTCATTAGAGGTCACTTCCGCATGCCAAATCTTTCCTGGTTCAAGCTCTATGACCAGCCAGGCCAGCCCATTTCTGCTCTCAAAGGGCTCATGTGACTAAGTCAAGTCAACCAGGTATTATCACAATTTGAAAGCTGACAGGACCTCATAACAACCTCTGATCTCGAGAGTAAAAGTCATCATGTTTAGAGTCCAGGGGATTCTTCTGGGCATGGATACCAGCACTCAGAAAATCATAGTGACCTCTGAGATTTCCAGCCACTGCACATCTCTACCTCCAGATCCTGCTGCCTAGTTCCACCCTCCAGTTAAAACAGAGAATAAGGCCACATCTCATTTAGACCAAATGCATGATCCTTGTCCCCACCTTTGGAAGCAGAGATTCAGGCAGACAGCTCCGATTTGGAAGTCGGCTTCCATGGTTAGCTCAGTCCCTTTAACCCAGTGCTGATGGGTCCCAGCTTGCTGTCATCTCCTGCACTGGCACAGGCCTAACAACTGAGCTAGGTGATGGCATATCAGACAGGTACAATGTAGTGCAATAAATTCCTAAATATTACACCTTATAACAAAGGCTATATGCCTTATATCAATAAGACTTTGATAAATACATGGAGGGAATCTGGATTTTGCCTGGTTAAAAGGGGTTTGGATGGGAGAAGCTTAGTCAGAGAGGTAACAGTTGTTGTGGTTACTTGAAGGTGTACAGGTGTATTAGAACAGGGACAAATTGGGGAGTCCAAAGAGTGCAGGCAGCCATGGAGTGGGGTTCGTGTAGCAGGAGTAGGAAGGGATGTTTTAAGACAAAGTCATTGGATTGGGGAATTTCGAAAGGGGATGGTAGAGCATATTCAGAGTGGAATTTAACTTGGAAGAAAATGTAGTCCTCAGTTCTCTGGTAGAGGTGACATGTTCACTATGTTTTGATAATAAGTTACTGGGAACAGGTTGGATTGATTTAAGGTACGATCATTTAAGAAACTGCTCCAATAAGCCAATGGGAAGACAGTGTTTGGGAGACTGAAAGGGAAGAATGGTTTTATACTGATTTTGGTGGAAAATTGGAGACTGAACGCAAAGGTTCTGTGTGTGGAGGCTTACAGTGTGCCACTAAGCACAGCTTGCCATTTTACATGCCACATCACATAAATCACTTTATATTCTGCTGTAAACTTGGCATCTGTTGTTTGCCTTCTTCAGTGATCTGCATGAAACCCCAGTCTTCATTCTTTAAGTGTCAGATACAATATTTCACCATGTCAGAGCTCACTTCCACATGGATTCACAATGGGGTGAACACTTTTCCCCCTTCACGGGCCCACTTTTTACCCCTCTTTCCATTGCTAAGCCATCCCAGGATAAGCGAATCATCTTCTGCTGTGCCACTGATTCCAGATCATTCTCCAAGCTCTCCACAGGAGTCATTGTTTAAGAAGCATCTGATCATGGTTTGGTGATATTTGTCTCATCTTGTGTCATTTAAATAAGATTGATACCTACCAAAAAAAAGTGTGTTGGAAATCAAGTTTCTGGTGAGAAAAGTCAGGAGAGTGGTTACCTCTTGGCATTACTGACTGGAAGGGGACAGAAGGGAACATTCTGGGGCACCAGAAATGTTTTCTGTCTTTAACTAACTATGGTTTCCTGACCGTGTTTATTGTCTGAGAAGTTACTGAGCTGTGTTCTCAAATGTGTGCTTTATTCTATGTGAGCTATGCCCCAATAAAGACAAATAAAGAAAGAAACCATGTGTCATTCCCAAAACTTGACTATAATTCTTAGAAAGTGGGTTTAACATCTCCATTAAAAAACTGAGGCTCAAATTAAAGTGAATTCCCCAAAGTCACACAGATAGTCTGAGACAGATTAAAGATCCAAGCACATGTTGTTCTCATTCTAAGACTGTTCTTTCACCGAGAGGACAGAGGGTTTTCCAGACTTATTTCTGCCCTGCCTTTTTCCAACTTCACACACAACCTCTAGCTATACATGTGTGCCTCTAGTATAAAAGGTTGACGTACTGTCTTCTAATAGTTGGCTTATGGGCCACAGAGAGGTCACAATCCTTTGTATGAACAAAGTGTCACCTTTATGTCAACTATCTAAGGGAAAATCAAGCCATCAGACCAGGAATGGATCCTGCATTTTGGAGTGACATTAGACCAGAAATTAGGAGGAAGGGGCTTAGACTGGCATGCACGGGTGGTTCTACTGCCTTCTGGGTCTCAGGCTAGACACTCCTGAGAGGCAGAGAGGATTACTGCCACCTGGGCTTAGGTTACTTGCCACCAGAGACCTTGCTGTGGGAGGACCCATGGCCTTCAAATTATTATACTTTATTTTATAAATGAGATTATCTAACATGGTTTTCCTCTGTATACATTTGGCAATGTTTGTCAAATCTCCCACATCAATTATTTTCCAAGAAACATGGACTTCTTATCCTCATTTCGGACCTATATAATCAGAATATCTAGAACCTGAAACACTTGAGCAGGTGTCCCAGGGCTGTTTTTCTCTAACGTACATCCACATTTTTCTAATGTACAGTGTAAAAGCCACTGCCTAGAGTTGAAGACAGTGGTTTGGACTTGCCAACTTGAAATCCACTGAACTAAGGGGATCTCTTAAAACACTCTTAAGCCTTCAAAAAAGGAACTCTTTGAGTTTAGAGTGGATATGGCTATAGTCAGAAAGTCTTAAGAGAAACAGCAGAGATAATTGGAGGCCAGACATCTAAGGTCAACACAGGCAGCCTTCAACACACACTAAACTTCAAGCCCTGGATTTTTTTTTTTGTTTGTTTTTTGAGATACTTGCTTTGAGAGAAGCTATAGAGGATAGTGGTAACTCATGGGAGCCTCTGAGACCATTCTAAAGCAGGTGGATTTTACCCTGAGGGTAATGAGGAGCAATGAAAGCATTTTGAAGTAAAGAAAGACCAGAATTAAGGAGTCCAATGAGGATTCTTCTTGAATTTCCCAACTGAGAAATGCTGGTGGCTTGCACTAAAGAGATGTAGACATATTCAGGAGGTAGACTCAACAGATAGGTGTTAGGGGGTGAGAAGTTTGGAAACTAAGTATGAGTCCCAAGTGTCTGCTATGGTATCTAATCACTGGAGAAGACACTGAAAGGGGAGGAGAAGGAGCATGGGAGATAAACCTTGCATTAGGGGCCTCCTCTGTCTGGTACACATTGGAGAAGATTGCTCACTCCAGGGTTAGAAAGGATTGCATTCTCTGTGTCCTCTAGAACTTTATTTATTTTTTAAAGATTTATTTATTCATAGAAGACTTGGGGTGAAGGTCAGAGGTGCAGGGAGTGAGAGGATTTACCAGAGACAGATTGGGGAGCAGTACAAGCAGATCTACTGAAATTACTGCTGAGAGGAGGAGCCAGCAAGAAAGATGAGGTTTGCTGCACTATTTGTGGGCCAGCTACCTGGCTGGTGACTGAACTCAGGTGGTAGGGGTGATAGCACTGAGACTTAATACCTACTCTACCAGGGAAGCCCCAAAACTTTAATTCAGGGCATGGACCAGAGTGGAATGGACATCAGCACAGGGTGATGAAGTTGAATGCAGCAAGAAGTAGAGTTCTGAGAATCTGTCAGTATCTGCCTTGTTCACAAGTCTCTCCTCAGGTTCTTTCTCAATTGTTATGATTTGGGACTTGGGTCTCAAGCAGAAGCAAGCCAGCTATCTGTCTAGAATATCTAGACTAGGATCTAGTGCCTGCCTAATGAACATACTACTTGCTCTCTATCCCTACTATCATCTCGAAGGACATTTGGTCTTAGATAGTGACATATGTATTAGCTCATGTTCTCTCATGGAAGGGGGGAGTAGCACTCGTAGATGGGGTGTTGTGAGCCATGCTGCACTGCCCCAGGAGTGTTGGGGTCCAGAGTGATTTCCAGCAGTGAAAGACAAGCCATTCTGTCTTACCTTATGCCCCTTGGATGCCTGCAGTCAGTCAATCCCATTATCTTCTACTTTTGTGAAAGGCAGAAACCGAGGCTTACCATGTAACATTGTTATCAAAAACAGCATCATCCATTGAGTTACTAGAAGTCGTATTCTGCAGCTAAATTGGATATGTGCCCCCATTCTATGCTGCTTTGCCAATACTTTGATAAATATAATTCAATCAGCACTCTATGTTAAGCTTTATTAAAATGTCAAGAGGCTTACCAGTCAGAATGAAAATGCAGGATAAAAAACATACTTGTGGATTTTACTAAACCTCACATGTTGGAATATAATTCCTACTGTTCAACAAACCCAGGCTCGCTCATCTCTATGCTATTGTGCTAAGAACACAAAGCATTAGGAGGAATAATGTTTTCCTTTTTCTCTGCTCAAGCTTTGAGCTTAAAACTGGACCCAGCACGCTCCTTTGGGTTCCAAAGCCAGGGAATTTGATAGCTACCATGCAGATGCATTTGGTTTCATCTAAAATCTTATTCCCCGAGTTTGAAACAACTGGCAACCCTCTACACTAAAAGTTTATTTGTCTGTTTTTCCTTTCCTGCACAAACCACAAATCATAATAAATGGTTATTATTTATTTTTTATTGGAACCGCAATAACCCCTAATCTTCTGTAGAAAGCATGAAAGGGAGGCCCAACAGACAGAAATTGGTTCTTATATTAGCCTGCTCGATCCCCCACCAAGGCTTCTTGAGGTAAAAGTTGGCATTATCAGATGCCTCAAAGGCACACCAGTTGCAGGGACATACATCAAGGAACAAAGTGAAATCTTTCCTGAACAAGCGATTATCAAATTACAGACCTGTCACCAGCGCTTCCCGGGAAGGGTCAGCACCTTCCCTTGTTCCCGACAGACAAAGAACGAGAGACAGGCTGGTCGATACCTCAGTTAACTAAACAGCTGGCTAATCACAGAACTGACAGCGCACAAAGGTTGGTTTGAAGACAATGAAATAAAAGTGCCTTTTTATAGACTTTTTTTTTGCTTATTCAACAGCTTGGTGGGTCCTGCTTTTTATGTTTTTTTCCCTTTTTCTTTTCCTTTTTCTTTCACTAGATGAGACTTATGGTAATTCTAAACTCAAATGTGAAAGAACAGACATAACTCCCAGCTAATGATGTACATGGGCTGAGGGAGGGGGCGAAAGCTTATAAACAAAGGAGAAAAGAAGTGGCAAATGGTGGGGGGGGGGTGAGGAGCCAGCCCCTTTAGCAACCTCCCGAGGATGATGGAGGCGGCCCAAATCAATTGTCATTAACTAATTACTCTTCTCCTTTGTCAAGATAAATTGGTTCATCCAATGTGTTTTCCAAGTGTGTCAGGTGAATTGCATTAAAAGGATAAACAGCACTCTTTTCTGTACACTCTGTCGAAAATCTTAACAGCTTAATTGTTGTTGTGCTGATGAGAGAGGCAGCACTGGGTAGTAATTAAGGGCCAGGTCTGACTGCTCAGATATGAAGTTTCCTCTGTCACTTGCTGCTGCTGGGTAAATGCCTTGCCCTCTCTGTGTCTCCAGTTCCATCCGGCAAAACAAGGATGACAATAGGGTTGGTGTGAGAATCTTTAAAAGATAATACATATTTTAAAAAGTAAAACAGAAGTAGTCACACAAAGTGCTAGGCCTGGCTCTAATAGTATGTAATAAACTTCTTAACCTTTCCCCCTTTTTTTTCGGTGACAGGAGAGCCATATGGTTCTATACCTTTTTTTTTTATGTAAAATATCCAGATTCTCCACAAAACTCATTTAATCAATGATACCAATAATTCTAGCACTCTGCCTCTCCAAAATGCTTTTATGATTATGAAGCAATAGTCTATCAAACAGTATTATAATTGTCACAAAATTCTGCCAGTGTAATAGGTTTGTGAGTTCTATTATTGAGGGTGAAACTGGAGCTGTGAGAGTATGTAATTTATCAATGTATTCAGTCACAACATGTAGATCCAGTCCAGTAAGCTGCAGTCAGATCTCAGTTTAAATCTTTGCCTCACTGCTTCTTAAATGCGTGACAATAACCCACTAGCAGAACTTTGAGCTTCAATCTCCTCATCAGCAAAACAAAACCACCCATCTATACTTATCTTATAGGATTGTGATGAGGAGGCATAAAGAAAGAAAATGAAGCTCTTTGCAGAGAACTTGGCACTCAGTAAACAATTAGAGAATGTTACTTGCTACCTGTTCATTATTATTTTGCTGTTGTCATTCTCATTATTAACTAGGTGAAGTGCTTCATAGGACACTGCTTGAAAAATGTATTGTCATTGCTTGAAAACCTGGTGTTTTCCTTTCTATTATCTCTCCTCTCCTTCCTTGTTGGACACATATCAGTGACCAATCAGCAATTAACAGACTGACTGTATGAGCAATAGTCTTCTTGGTACAGATTGAAATGTTGACATTTTGGTCTGTTTTCCAATTTCTTTTGATTTAGTCCCCTTGACTGATTCCAGGTGGTTTATGCTGACAGCACAGACTTGCAAAGGAAAACTCAAACCCCTGGCCAGTACCTACTTCCTCCTAATATGTACTATCTCTGTAGGGAGAAGGAAACTAATCTTAATGCTTGCCATTCACCCAACATATATATGTTCACTGTCCTCTGTGTGCTGGTGAAAGTGAAGATTAAAATGATAAAACAGGGGCCTCCCTGGTGGTGCATGGGTTAGTCTTAGTGCTATCCCTGTCATGGCTAGAGTTCGATCCCCAGCCTGGGAGCTGACACATATGGCGCAGCAGACCTCTCCTGTCTGGCCCACTGCTCCCCTCAGCAGTGTATTTCCCTTGATATACCTGTTTTGGGCCTCTCTGGTGGCACAGTTGGTTAAGCAACTCATTATGAAGCAAACCGCAGCCACTGCAGCACGAGTTGGAGCCCTGCCCTCTGCCAGGGAGGTGACCCACATGGCGCAGCAGACCTCTCCTGCCTTTCCCATTGCTCCCCTCAGGAGTGTATTTTAATAGATCCATCTGTTCTGCTTCCCATTCTGTTTCTGGTGGATTCTCTCACCCCCCACATCTCTGGTCTGTACCTCAGTTCTTGTATGCATAAATAAATAAATAATTTTTAAAAAAAGATTTGCCTCTTTTGCTCCTCACTCTGAGTTTGCAAGAATGAGTGGGTACTTTAAAAAATGTATAAAAATGAACAGTGGGGAGGGGAAGGATGTGGGGAAGGGAGGCAGAGGAGGTAATGGCATAGGTGTTTTGGTGGCAGGTGAATGGAACATGTGAATGTATGAAGAGCAAAAAGGTACCCCCAAGATTAATATAAAAGAAAGTAGCTTAGAAGTAAAGCTGTTCCCTTCTAGGGGTGAGCAGAATGAAGGGGTGCAGTCCTGCTCCCTGCACACAGCTGCTATGAGTGAGCATGCCATGTCTCAACTCCTCACCTATGCTTCACTCTTAATTCCTTATGGACCACCTCAATAATCCAGTTGTCCTGGAAAGCTCTCACCACAAAACTCACCCTGCCTCCTCTGCCCACCCACAGCTCCCAGGGCCATGCCTTCCAGATCCAGCTCTTCCCACACTGGACCCTGAGCTTCTTGAAGTCAGGGGTTTTCCATTCTGGAGCACTTCCCTGACAAATGATTGAAAATAAATGAATGGAAAGGAGGAGAGGAGAGAGGAAAAGGAGGTAGAAAGAAAGAAGGGAGGAGGTTAGGAATCTATCCTAAGGACACAAAAACACTGATCCAAAAGAGCACCTGTACTCCTATGTTCATTGCATCACTGTTTGTAATTGGTAAGACCTGGAAACAACCCAAATGCCCAAAAGTAGAGGACTGGATCAAGAAGATGTGGTACATATACACAATGGAATATTATTCAGCAATCAAAAACGAGAAACTAGGGACATTTATAGAAACATGGATGGAACCAGAACTAATTACACTCAGTGTAACAAGTCAGAAGGCAAGAGAAAAATATCGGATGGCTTCACTATTAGGAGGGATATGAAAGAACAACAGCAACAACAAGAATAAGCTCAAGGAAATGGGCAATTATAACCAAAGGCAAACAAAGAACTCAACAAGACCAAAAAGCCAAGACAAACCAAAGGGACCATGGGGGGGGAGGGGAAGGAGGGGAGGTCAAAGATGGGGATGAGGGCAGAAAGAACACAAGGGACTGAGGTGATGGTGCACTGGTGGAATGGTAATGGGTACTCCCTGGGGAATACAAATGATGTCAAATATAATTAATAATAAAAAAAAGAAAGAAAGAAAGAAGGGAGGAGGAAATAGATGTAAAGTGTAACTTATGAGCTATCATCTAAATGAGGCCACACTGTAACTGGCAACTTTTGAATTATGCCCGAGTCCCTCTTGATGGCAGTGAAAATGAAAAGAAGTGACAACCAGGTTGTTGTGTCCTGGGAAAAGGGAAGCATATTTATGTGACAGAGATTTACTTCGCTCAAGGGAGAGAGGAGAAGAAGAGGCTCTGGATGGCAGGCTGACAAATCCTTTCCTTTCCTGCAGAGAGGACGCTGGTCATGCTGAGGGCCCGACCATGGCCAGGAGGACGTGCTGAGCCATGTTGGTCAGAATTTCGTCCTTGCCTTGGGGCTAGGCCAAGGTTTCAAAAATCACACGTTTTGGCCATAAGATACAAACACTCACTTTGCAAAAATAACCATGAAAACTAGAGGTTGGGCACCTTGCTCAGGGTTACCCTGGCAGTCAGTACAGACCAGGGTTTATGTTCTGTGCCCCACTCTGCCTGGTCCTGCAACCAGAGAGGAACCTGAACACACTCACACATCATTCATAAAAAGTGACTGGTGTTTTTCATGACTTACTCTAAGAATTGTGAAACTAACCGACATTGATTGTGTGACTCTGTGGAAGGTCCTGGATTGTACAGGTAGCTTGGTGTGTGAATAAGAACAGAAAGTTGGGAGTCAGGCAGCTTTTGTGTTCTAATCCTCCTTGTCTGCTGTGCTGGGGTACTTTGGACAAATTATTTGAGCCTTTATTTCCTTTGAGTGCTCTGTCCTCTCTCTCAAATGTGTGTTTGTGTGGAATGGAGGTGAAAGAGGGGACTGGGGTTGATCACATTAATGTGACATCAGGGACAGCAAGTTTCGTGGTCTTCACAGGAGATATTAGAGCGGGATCGGTCTTGTGAAATACGAGGGGAGTGAGTTGCTGAGGGACTTACCATGGAGTCAGGAGCTTGAACCCCTCAGGCAGAGGCAGCTTCCTTCCAGCAGCGGGGACCACGTGGGCGACAGAGGGCAGTGTGGCAGGGAAGTCTGGAAAGTGTTCCTGAACGTTTTCTAGAGCAACTAGTGTATTAAGACTTAGGGTCTTGATTGCTTTAGAAGATATTGATCTACAAATCGTTAGGGAGGTGTGTGCAAATAATTGTAGCAGACATGAATCTGTATGAACTCAAGCGTACAAAAAAAGTCATAGTACTTAATACTTTTTAAGTCAAATCAAACACAACTTTGAATGTAGTTTAAGCACAACTTTGATCTCCTGAAGCTGACAGAAAATTTGGGCTCAGAAAATATTGACGCTTGTGTTTCTGTTCTGCAGACTACAATCTTCAGAGGGGCCCAGGACTTAAGACCACCTCAGCCTTGCTTAAAACATCAGTTGCCTGGGACGTCGTGACATTTCTCATTTCTGGAATTCTTCTTGTTGGATACCTGGGCCTTTACTGAGAGTTCTGGTAGCCAGGGGTCACGCTTCCTGGTCAGCCAGCCTTCGCAAAGGTTCGGCCGCCTTTCATCATGATCTTTCTGTATCTTCTCTTATCTCTGCCCTTAACTTTGACTTGGCTCTCCTTTTTCTTGTATCCGTATTTATGACTCTCAATGGCTTTTGATTGTCTCTCAGTCTAAAGAGTGAGTACAATGACCTTAAAGAATGACTTTCCTAAATGCAGAGGCGTGAACAGGTCTCTGTGGCGAGGGAAGGGAAATGGGAGAGGACCAGGTAGAGCCAGCCACTGTGGGCTCCCGTTCTTTCCCTCCACTGTTCCACTTCAGAAGAAGCAAAATACAACACAAATGTCTGTAAGTTGTCTTGAATAATAAAGTACCAAATTTTTTAAACGATTGTTAAAATTTGTTTATGTATACAAGAACTGGGGTCTGGGCCAGAGGTATGGGAGATAAGGGGATTCAGCAGAGACAGAGTAGGGAGCAGAAGAGGCAGGTTGACTGAAATCCACTACTGAGGGGAGCAGCAGGTGATACAGGAAAAGTCTGTAGTGTCCAAAGTGCCAAGGTTTTGAATGATTTAATTTTTAAATTGTAGTGAAATACACATGAGGCAAACTTTATTGACGCCATTTTTAAGGGCGCAGTTCAGTATCGATGAATGTATTTACACTGTCGTGCAACTGATCCCAGAACTATTTTTATCTTGGTAAACAGAATTCCCCTTAAACAACTCCCCAGGTGCCTCACCCTGGCCCCTTACACCCAGCACCCTACTTTCTGTCTCTGCACTTGACTACTATATGCCCCTCATATAAGTGGAATCAATCGTATAGTATTTTCATGTGTATGTGTGTGTGTGACTGCTTTGCTTTATTTAGCACACTGCGTTCAAGGTCCACGTATGATATAGCATGTATGAATATGTGGATTCATTTTAAGGCTGAAAAATACTCCATTGTATATAAACAACGCATTTTGCTCATCCATTCAGTCTTTGATGGACATTTGGGCTGAGTCCACCTTTTGACTGTTGTCAATAGTGTTATGAATAGGGCCTACCTGGTGGCACAAGGGGTTGAGCACAGCACTGTGGGGCTTCTGCAGATACTGTAGCATGAGTTCGATCCCCAGCCAGGAAGGAGTTACACATGGTGCAGCAGACCTCTCCTGCCTCTCTCGCTGCTCCCCTCAGCTTGTATTTCAGTCAGTCTGCTTGTTCTGCTCCCCATTCTGTCTCTGGTGAATCCTCTCACCCCCCTCCCTCCAGCCTGCATCTCTGGTCTGTACCCCAGCTCTTGTTTGCATAAACAAAAATAAAATCTTTTAAAAAACGATAATGTTATGAATATATGTGGATGATGTAATTTTAACACATACATGAGAGTCCATTTAGGAGTATTTTTATTGTAACATAACTTTTGAACACTCACCTGTTGGAGTTCCTGGACTCTGAAACCGGGTGGAAGCCCAAGATAGTCCTTTAAGGGATCTGGAGGGAGGAGGGGTTGAAGGGTCAGTTACCTGAGCGGTCAGAGGAGGTGTAACTGGAAAGATCAGCTCTCAGGCATGCTGGGAGGACTGCTGGGAATACCTGAGGGAAAGCTCAAGCACATAGTAGTACCCCATGTACTTGCCAGTGCCCTTTCCTTCCCTCTGCTCTGCCTCTGCTCTGGCCGGTGTCTGGGAGCACCGGATTCATGGTTACTCACTGCGCACCAGGCATTCTGGAAGCGATTAGACTGCAGATTCTGCTTCTGTATAGTCAAAACATTTAAAATACCACTAAACCTCTGCTTTCCCAGCGCTGTGGGTTCCTGCAACCTACAGCTCACAAAATTTCTGTGTCTGCAGGGGTTCATAATATACTCAGGGCTCAATGCGGTGCCGCACAAGTTTCCACCAAGCGATTATGGGAAAGAATGCGGTGTGGCTCGTCTCTTATTTTGAGATGGCAATTTTTTGTGACATTTATCTCTCCCCTTGATTATGTATTTTTGTTCCCTGGTGTCATTTTTTTTTTTTCCTGGGGATGGAGGGAGACTGTTAGAGTTCTATAATCAGTTTATTGAGATTTTTGATCCTTAGGTTTTTGTCTTACAGTCATCCAGTGTAGCTGAAGAGCATAAACTCCTATGTTACAAGGGGCAAAGAGGTGTGAAAAAAAAAAGGCATTTATCAGTGGACACCATTTATGAAGCATCTCCTGTGTCCCAGAGCTTGGGCTGGAGTTTTCCCTCCATGGTCTTTGACCTGCCGGTGCTGTCTGAGAATCAGCGAGGTCTGCGGTGACTGGACTTTGTGTTAAAGAACAGCATGACGTACTGGTTGTTAGGGCTGGAGCCCAGCCGGACTCACTCCTGAGTCAGTGCTCAAGTAACTGCTGATATTTATGTAGCCACTACAAACCAGGCGCTTTCCAGTCCCCCCAGTATAGAGGTGGTAAGTCTGGAGCTGGAGTTTGTATACCAGGCAAGATTATGTGTCCCCATTATTCAAAACTCCACCTCCAGGCAGAAATGATTTCCACAAGGTAAAAAGTTCTAAGAGCTTAAAGAAAATACGATCACATTCTTTAGTTGAAAAATTTTATGTGGGTCTCAAGAATTTGTGGGAAAGAGTATGTCCTAGGAAAAGAGTGCTGTTTGATTAAAAACACCAAAATGAAACTACTTCAAGGGGGGTGGTTGAAAAGATCAAAGAGAGAAAGCTGGTTCTCATGAGAGCAGTGAGTGGCACTGAGCACTCCTGGCCTGTGCTCCCAGACACAGCAGCTTACGAGCTCTGGCTGGGCTGGCTATGTCCCAAGGCGCTATGTCATGTGACTGACAGAAGCAGTGACTCCAGATACCTCAAAAAACGAAATGGGTGGTTATCCTAGTATGAACACCACCACCCCCACCCCCCCCCACCCATCAGCCAAAGGCCCTTGTGAGTGGTATAGGCATGCCTTGTCTTTGTGCCTCCAATCTGGATGACTCGCCTTGGTGCATGGAAAGGATTTCACCTCCTTAGCCTGACCTCTGAGGTGGAGGCGCCTTCCCAAGCATGTCCCAGCTAACCTCCCACCTAGCAGAGTGGAGAGGTTTCCCCAGTCTTTCTCAGGCCTCCATGCCTGATTTCACTTTTTTCCTTCACCTGCGTTCATTCCCCCTCATTGTCTGCATAACAGCTCCTTAATTCATTCCTCTAACTAGCTCGAAATTCTTTTTTAGTCATATCTCCCTTCTCTCTGCCATGCAGGGTTAGGGTAGCTGCCCCATTCCAAATGCTCACACACTGAAGACTTCACTTTCGTGAAGATTCTTAGAATGTGCTGCCGAATTCATTGTCTCTGTCCAAAGTCCGCTGCTTCACTGAGAGCCAGTACTGCCAGGAAGTAGGAGGGGTCGTGGAATAAAAGAGTCAGTGTGTGAGGGAGGGCTGAGGAGTGCGTGATTTCTCCATCCCCACAGCCCATTGGAAAGGCTTCACTGGGAGGTAAGTAGAGTGAGGAGTGAAAGAGTGAGGGAAAAGTGACAAAATGAATTGGAGAGTTAACAGTGGGATGGCCGCTGGACCCCTGCTTGGCTGGTCCCTATGGCCACTGGCAAACTGGAATGTGAGGAAGTGACAGACAAGGACCCTTCCCTGAGCTATCCGCTGTGAGCTTTCTTAGAATTCAGTGAAGGGCAGACGGTACTGAAGCAGTTTCTGAGGGGAAAAAAATAATTGGCCTAAAACAAACACCTAAAAGAGGATTGAAATCTTAAAAGCCAGTTCTGTCATTGAGTCAGCAGATACCTGATAGAAATGCCCGGTATATGTTTTTTGCCCTGTTTTCATTTAATGTAGATTAATATTCTTCAAGGTAGTGTTCCCTCTCCAAGAAATCAGGCAGTGGTGTGCCTCCGCTTAGCTGGACAGAAAAATCATACCCTTGCCTGTTGTGGTAAACAGCACATTTCAATAAAAGAAGCCTGGTGGAGCAGCGGGGGAAAAAAGCAAAAACAAAAACCAACCAACCAAACAAACAAAAACTTTGCAGAGGTTAGGGTGCAAATCCAAATTAGACCACTTAATTAGTTAGATAATCTTGGACAAATTTACTTAAAGTCTCCTTGTCTATAAAAATCTACTTATCTATAAAAACGTGATGAGAACCCCCAGCCCTCACTGGTGTGAGGACCAAATCACTTTTACAGTAGCTGATCCCAAGGTGAGTGGGGTGCAGGCAGGAGGGACTGTGATCTGGAGGAGCAGGGCCTGAGTTGCATTATTATAATTTTGGATAGTTCTCATAACTTCTCACATTTCTCACTTGTTCTTGCCAACAGACCTGCGATGCAGGTCCCTAGTGTGGGATTTTGAAGCCCGAGCATCAGCAAGCTCAGATTTGGAAACTCTGCACAATTAATTTTCTAGCCACCATGCACTCCTATTTTCTTCTTCCATTTGCTTCCTGGAGTGTCATTCATTCATCTATTCCTTCAGGCATCTAATCATTAATTAGTGAGTGCATCAATCAGTCATTTGTTTATTCTCTTCTTAATTCATTAAATATATAACGAATACAGGGGCAGGCATCTAGGTAGGCACTGAGATATAGACGCGATCCCAACCTCTATATAATTCATCCTCATGGATGAGACACACACACACACACACACTTACACACACAAATATATGCACAATTATAACAAAATGGTGGATTCTACAATAGACGTGTGAACAGGGAATTGTAATAAAATAGAATGGTGTGTGTTATTTCATACTGCCAGAGAGAAGCAAGGCAGACTTCAGGGAGGAGGTGATAGCTAAGCTGTATTTTCATCTTCTGTAGCCATTGCTAGAGTTGTGTACCTTAGAAGAACTCTTTGCAGGTGATGTTCCCTAATTATGCACATATAAGGCAGGATACCATTTTCCTGGAGAAAGATTGGAGTAGAAAATTGTTTAACCTTTGTCATATAGGGCTGGATGCTGGAGTGAGTGATAGATTAACTTGCAAAATGATTTCTGTCTTCAGAGGATAGTGGGAATATGACTCTAACCCTGTTTTAGAAATTTAAAAGTAGAACAATCTTGGTGAAGATTGGCTAAGGGTAATTCCCAGGAAAACAGAAGTGTGTGTCTGGTGACTGTGACTCAGGACAGGGCTCAGGTTACTGGGAGACCTGGGTCCAGCATGGCTGTGAGTCTGGGATAGCTCTTAGTCTTCAGACTTAGAGACCCTGGGCTTAGTGAAATCAGGGAGCAGGAGGGACAGGGGTCAAAGCAGGGGAGGAAAGAGCACAAGGGAATATGGTGATGGTGCATGAGAGAACTGCTGGTGGGAATTTTACTGGACTACACCTGAGAGGAGAAAGGGTACACTGTATACAAATGAACATTAATGTAAAATATATATACAATTAAAAAATAAATAAAATGAGGGTCTTATCTATGCAAATACTTATGTGTGGGAGATGAAAACCATTGTCTCTGAGCTCATCTGAATGACTCCACAATTCTAGCAGAGACCCACCAAGCTGCTGTCTAGCCAGGAAAGAAGACCCCGTTCCAGTCAATGCAGAAAATTCGTTTCTCTCAATAAAAGAGCACTGGGAAACTGAGTCAGCATGGTGAAGCCAAGTAAGCATTGTAAGGTGACCTGGAGATTAGCAATACAGGAAAAACAAGGGCACTGAGAAGTGCTACCTAAACAGGAGAGTGCAGCAGAGAAGAGGGAGAAGGGAGAGAAATACTGTTTTCTTTCCCCTTTCAAATCTCTCCTACTGCCTCCCATTGGCTGAAGCCATTTTGAAGCCCCTATTCAGAGGCCTGGAAACTCCCACCTGTTGTGATCAGCTCCTCGACCCCACCCACAATTAAAGCCCAGAAGGGGACTTGTGAGAGTTTCCCATGCTCACAGGGGAATTCAGGAGCACTGGGCTAGTTCAGGATGAGAGTCTGACCTCTATAGCGACATCTTGTGGCAACAAGACATTAGGCAACAGGTGACAGCTTGGACTGCCCTTGGTTTATGCTTGGTGTTCTTGAACTAAAACGGTAGTATCAGAGTCCCTGTTCGGAAGGCATACAGTTCTTATTCAATTAATTGACAAAGTCACCAGAAGGGGTAAAGTTAAGTACCATGCAGTGGAGAAAAGTCCACATGTCACTAATGCAATGTGAAGTCCCAGAAATCAGAATTGGGACCCGGATCAAAATATATTTGCACAATGTGCAGCAGCAGTATCTTCTTCGCTTCTATAATTGGATAATCTGGCGCTGGTCCTATTCTTCCCACTGCTGGAGAGAAGAGTGATCCAAGGGAATGGAACAGAGGAAATGGACTGAAACCAACCAGAGGAGAATTTGAGCTGATTAGCCTGCAGATTATGTCCAAACTCTGAGCTGCTCAATGTGAGCGTCCCCCCCCAGGGATGGTGCAGAGGAGAAGCCCCATTGCCTTTAGCTCCTCTGTGTAAGTGCTGTGTAAACAGAAAGTATTTGGATGATGGTAATGACAGTGTCCTACCGACTGTCAGCTAAGGATTCGTGAGGGCTCTTGGGAGCTGGGAACTGGGAACCACTGCTGAAACAGATGGAGATGGACCCCGGTAATGGCAACCCCCAATGCAACACCAAGACAATACCAAATAAATTATCTTCTGTGAGCCTCTTAGTGGTCTTGAAAAGAAGGCATAAGAGAAATTATTAGCTCTGTTTTCAAATTGGGAAACTGAGGTACAGAAAACAGAGATGATACTTAAAAGTTGTATAGGTTTTTAGTTATATCTTGGACTAGGATCCTAGTCCTGGGACACAAGTTTAGACTTACTGTCTTGCACTAAGTTGAGGAGATGAGTTTATGATTCAATGTCTCTTTCATAACTATCCGATCTGGACAGTTGAAATGACAAAAACTTATAAACAATTCCTCTAACACAATTATTCTAAACTCAAATGAAGGCTTCTATAGCAGCCATGTCTGATGTAGCTTCAGATAGCAAGATTCTCTGGGGGGAAAGACCGCTCATCCCTAAGAGAGACAGGCCATGGGTTGCCATGAAGAGAGCCATAGCATGTAACAAAAAGGCTTGTCCCTCACTTACCATGAGTCATTCACTCACAGGATCTGGGGATTCTCAGCCTCTTAATGTCACTCGTAACACAAGTGGGGACTCTGAGGAAATTACAGTACCTTTGCATCCCCTTTTGGGCCTCACCGGAATGTTTCATGGTCTAGTTTCACTGGTGGCTTGTGGACTGGTGAAGAGGGCCTTGCCAACCTGCAGCAATCACAGAAGACTTCATGGAGAAGGAGCTATTGCTTGAGTTTGGTATGGAGAATATGTAAGAATCATCAGTACTCCTGGCATGACTTGCTTCAAATGTTGCCATTTTGAGGTCAAATTTACTTCAACTCAACAAACATTTATCAAGTGTGAATTTATCAACTTTCTGAAGAAACTGAGGCCAAGAGGTGTCAGGAAGTCTTCACAATATACTCATGGCATTGCTGGCTTTACCAGATTGGTCTCCTAACTCTAGGGGAATATGCTGCCTAGTAACCCTGCCCCTCCCTGTCCCTTTCTCTAGGAACAAAGTGGCACTGAAGGACCTTAATCACTTTATTTTTCTTCTTGTTACTGTGAGTTGTGAAAATGCCTGATGCTTAGACCTGTCACATTTCATGCACAGGTAGAATAGTGACTAATGATCTACATTGCAATCATTGAGATTTTGCCTAACAATTAGTTGATTGAATTTGTCAGATTTGACTCTGTTTCATGAGCTCCAGTGAAATCACAATTTCATTTGACATGAATGAATACTGAAACATTTATTGAACCTCAGGCAAGGCTAATCTATTTAATCTCCATGTTGCAGTAGGTGGGATTCCTCAGCCTGGAAAGCAGAAAGAGTTTTTGCTGAGTCTCCAGCAGTGTTCCAGTTTTGAGCACCTATTACACACCAAGTGTTGTGTGTCCATTTGTATGTGTCACCTCACGTGGCACTGACAACACAATGAAAATTGTTGCATTTATTTTACATGTGACAAAATTAGCATATAGAAATATGGGGAAATAACAGCTAGTTAAGGACAGGAAGTACGTTTCATATCAGATTTATATAATTCCAAACTTTATATTCTTCTCCCTACAGAGAAGGGCTTCCAGAGAAGAAGCTGAGAGAAAAGAAGTGACCAAGCAGCTTCTCAGAATTGGAAGGGGCTTTATCTTGCCGCTATATTGAGAGTATTCCAAAAGGGCCTTAATGTAGGGTTCATCTGAGCAACACGTGAGCTAGAAAAGACCAGGACCAGGGCATTCGGCAGGCCTGGACCTAGGCTCTCGTGCCCTGCTCTCAAGCCAGTGACTAGAAACTGTTCATACACTCACTGTCATTAATGCCACCATGGGGCACACTTTTATATCCCTTTAAGTCATAAAAATTAAGAAGCCTTTCATTACTATACTACGTCTGGAAGAGGTATGGTTCGGTAGGATCGCTCATACTTTGCTGGTGAGAATGTAAATTGTGTAACCACTTAGCACAGTAATTTGACGGTACTCCATAACATTGAATAGTCACCATTTCACACCCAGGTATGTTGTAGAGAAATATTTGCACATGTAGAACAGAAGATGTGTTCAAAAATGCTCAGAAGAATACTGTGGATAGTAACAAAAATTTGACCATGGCTCAAATGCTGTTTTCAGATGAAAGGATACATAAAAATATGGCATTTCACATGATGGAGTATTATTCAGCAAGCAAAGTAAATAACCTATAACACACACACACACATCAGGATAGTATTTTAGTCATGTGATGTTATATGGAGAAGCGATCCCAGAGATTATATTCTTTGTGATATCATTTTTGTTTTATAAAATTAAAGTCAATTAAAACAAAAAGGAGTGCATAAAATAAAACGTGGCATTGGGACTGATGAATGTAAGTTTCAGATAGTGTTACCGGAATGGAGAGAGGTTGGCGAGTAGGATGGGTGAAGGCCACATATGTGAATGTGGGTTCTATTGATTATGGTGAATCACTGTTGTGATGGTTTTAAGGTGTCCATAACTCCTTATATCCACACCCTTGGCTAGTCCTCTCCTGCACTGACTATCAACTGAGTATGTGATTTGTTTCAACCAATGGACAAAGGAAGACATGGTGGAGGCTGACTTGGAATATGCTCACACACTGAGTTTTCCCTCACCTGCCGGGACCCCTGCAACCACTGTTGTGTGCATATACTCGAGACAACAGAAGTGACAAAGCACTTTCTCAGAATTGGAAGGGGCTTTATCTTGCCACTATATTGCCCTGGGAGGGAAACAGGGCTCAACTTGCCCTCGCCCTGTCATTACAGCAGACAAGCACTCAGTACCAACCTCCAGACAACTATGAGCGGCAACTTAGACTATCCAACCAAGCTTGCCCAGGGAAGGGGAACCACCCAGTAGGCCCAGGCAAATCAGTGACTCACAGAATCATGAACTAACAAAAGGGAAAGAGGCTATTTTGCATGCATGTTTCATTTAGTGAAGTATCTTAAAGGCTCCCCACTTTCCTGACTTATCTCCTCTTTACTAAGCTCACATCAGCCCTTTAAGCCTCGGCTCTCACTCCCCAGCACAACTCTATATTTTATCTGTGTTGATTATAGCTTTTTATGGAAGACATCAAGTTATTTAACACTTTCCCCCATCTCCTGTTACTCCTTATCTTTTTAGTTATTTTATATTTGCCTTTTTTATATGTTAAACTCACCACTAGCCCTACCTTCTGTAGTGAGTTAACTTCTTTCCATTCTTAAAGATCTAACTCCACATTAACAATTCCAACAATCCTTCATATAATTTCCATCAGTTTGATTATTTCTCCCTTCTTTCTGCTTCTGTAGCAACTTGTACCACTTTTATAATAGCATTTATCACATTCTGCAGAGCTATTTATTGTATTAACTTATTAATTTCTTTTCTAGATTATACTATCCTGAAAACTGAGGCATTTGTCTTTGACTTCTCTTTCTCAGAATAGTGGCTGGAATCTAGCATACATTTAAGAGACTGCATACATATTTTGGTTTTCCCACAGACATTCTGGTTGATGCTATTACCTGTGTTTACTCCAAACCCTCTAAATAACATTTCAGAATCTGTCAATGCTCTCTGGTCATAATCAATGTTGGTTCCGACACCGGTAAGAGTCTAGGAAAGCATAAGTAACCTATTAAGAATTCCATATAACAAGGGCAAATGAGCAAAACTGGGGTTGAAACTTTAGATCAAAGTGTGAAAGTGAATCATCAGTTTAGTTCTAGACCTCCAGAATGTTCTAGGATAGTTGAAGATTCATGACTCTATCTAATCTCTATTTCAGTGGTTACCATCCTAGGATGTGAGAGTATCATATGCTATTGGCCAGGAGGGGTTTGTTTAAAATACGTGAGTGTCAGCAGTAGGTCCAGGCTATCCCTTGATGTTGGAAGACCAATGTCCACACTGTGGACCACCATTCCTCTGTGCACTTACATGGCTCATTGAGTAAAAATAATAGACTACAACTTAACCTCAGTAATATTACTGAGGTCACAGATTATCAAAAATGGATGGGACTTTTGAAAATTACTTGATTATCTTCCAGATCAAGACACTGAATCCTAGAGACTATAACAGATTTGCCTAAGAATGCACAGAGCCAGGGTCGGACTGTGGGCATTTTTACTCCCCATCTTGTGACACCATCTGACTTTTTCTTTGATAAGATAGAAAACTTTGCCCTCTCCTTTTCTTCTTCCAGGGTATCAAGTTAAAGTTATTCCAAATACAGGTACTGCTTCTTCTCTAATTATCATCATTAAAATAAAGAATATGTGGTTCTGGAAAAAAAGAGAATTTAGGTAAAGAAATACATGTCAGTGGTATCAATAATATCACAAATACCAATGAATATTTAAAAAAATTACTGAAATCTTTTCACCTATAAATTTGTGAAAATTGGTAAGGACTAACTAAAACTCTTCACTCCTGAAAGCTCAATATCAGTTATTTAATGATTTTTCCAAGAGCTTATAATGTAGTGGCCACTGTCTTAAGGTGTGTGGACACCAGGAGAAGCAACTTGAGACTTTCCTCTACTTCAATTTCCTCATATTGAATAGTAGTTAGTATTGAATCAATGAAGAAAACAAACAAAATATCTCACAGTGTAAATACGCTCATTTTTACTAACTTGGATATACTTGTTATGGCTATGTTAGAATCACCTGGATCATGTTGTTGAAGTAATAAGTATATCACTAATTATCAGTGTGTTGAGGAACCAGCCTGAATTCATTCATTGTCCTTGGGAAAGTATTTTTCCATGTTGTGCTTACAAGCGGATACCTATTTTGAAATCTTAGAATTTATAGAACTCTTGGGGATCATCTAACTCTCCACTTTATAACTGATGAAGAAATTTAAGTCCCTATAACACTGATTTGTCACATATTTCAAATATTATTTGAGAGGAGAACCATGATGAGGTCCCAGGTCTTTTGAATTTTAACCAATTCCCTATCACCTTATAAATGTTCTTGGGGGAAATAAACCAAGATGGCCTTTATGAACTCCTCCTGGTATTCCTATCTTCATCTTATCCTCTCCTCTTGAGTGAATGGGACCTGTTAACTGCTTCTAATCAGTACACCCTGATAAAGATTTTTAAGTTGATTAGGTTACATTATATAAACTTCTTTCTTATTAACAGACCCCAGTTGCAGTTCTGCCAAAAAGCAAAATTCTGCCAAGTGGACTTAAGGAATATTCTTCCCCAGTGCAGTTTCCAGGTGACACTGCTACTCTGTCAGCACTTTGATTTTAGCCTTGTGGAACCCTGTGAAGAGGACACAAATGAGCTTTGCTTGGAGTCTTGCTCCACAGAAACTATTGGGTAATAATTGCATATTGTTTTAAGACACTATAAGTGTAGCAATTTGTTGAGAAGCACAGAAAACATTATGTTTCCAATAGAAATAACTTGGAGTTCAATAGATTAAGGTAGCAAACTATGACTGCAGTATGTTAAAAAAAAAAGAATACAAAATTAGGTGTCATTGGTATAGTCAGATTAATTTGAGATTTAACTTATCAAGTTAATCAAGATGGAATTTATGAGTGTCTAACCAAAACAATTTAGATTGAATGCTCATTCTGAGAGTCTGTCTGCTGGTCAGTAGACTTAACAATAATTGGGATTTTGTTCTGTATGAATTGGCAACTGTAGTTCAACTCCTTTGTATGTATAGACAAGACTAAATATTAGACATTCTGTCTCTTGCCAAGCACAGAGGTGGAGGTGAATAAAATTGGTAAGGACTGAATTTCGATAATTTAATGAAATTGTATCATTACTATTATATTTAAAGACTATTATAAGGATCATAAGGATATATAGACTCATCTTGAATTATTACCTTCTATTAATCATAATAAAATCTATACTTTATTGGTGTCACCCATAATGTGGTCAAAGAATGGACACTTATGTTTGAAAGAAATAGTACCCTTTCATAGCAAGAATGTCAACCAGGCTTCATTTTTTTATGTCAAGTGTAGTTGATTAATAATTTGAAGCTTGTATGGAATTAATCTTCACAAGAAAATGTGCTATGGTCAACCAGGACTATCTACAATGGGTCAGGTATGGTAGAGGAATGGTATGCTTGCCATCTATCCCAGTAATTGAAGTTGTGGACTTTGTGTTAAAATACATGTAGCTTGTACCTAGGCAATCATATTTACCAGCTTGGTGATTTGGGGTATGTTCTAACCTCTCTGTTTGTTTCTCCAAATAGTTACCATATTAAGTAGTTCTAAGAATCATTAAGATCATCTAAGTATATGTATTAGCAGATTGTCAGACCTCTATCAGATATTTCTAAAAAATCTTTATTTATAATTGCCAAAACTTGGAAATAAGTAAGCTATCCTACAATGGGTAAATAGATAAATGGTGATACATCCAAGTAATGGAATTTTATTCAATGCTGATAACAAGTGAGTTATCAAGTCATAAGACATGGGATACTACTAAATTCATTTTATTAAGTAAAAGAAACCATTCTGAAAAGGTTACATACTGTATTTCAACTATATGACATTTTGGAAAAGGCACAGCTATGGAAACAATAAAAAGAAACTTGGTTTCCAAGGGTTAGTGAGAAGGACAGTGACTAGGAGGAGCACAGAGGAATGTTTGCATAGTGAAACTAGTGTAAACAGTGAATATATCATTATAATTTTTTCCAAGCCCATGGATTGTATAACATCAAGAGTCAACCCAAATATAAACTATGGACTTTTAGTAATAATGACATATCAGTGTAAGCTTGTGGATTTGAACTAATGTACCCATTTAGCAGGGATGTACATAACAGGGGTGGTTGTGTATGTGTGGGGAGAGTGAGTTTATGGGAACCCTTTGTATTTTCCAGTCAAAATTTTTTTAATGTAAAATACTATAAAACTTAAGCTTCTGAATTAAAAAAAAATTTTTTTCTAAGTTTTGAAGAGATAAACAAGAGAGTGAAAAAATAAGCTTATGAATTAAAAATATTTTTCTAAGTTTTGAAAAGAGGTAAACAGGATGATGAAAAAATAAGCACAACTCATGATGAAAAATAAAAGTAAATTGCACCAGAGGGGCATCTTAGATTTCAGTGGCCTATGGGACTATCACTTTAGTCACTAGAGAGAGTCATGAGATTAGAGGAAAATGGAAATCAAATAAACAATACAGAGATGAATGTTCAAGAAGGGCCAAAGGCCAGGCAACAGTTTCTTGAGGACAAGGACAAGATTGAGTTTTGGTACAACCTCTGAGTTTATCTCTTTGTTTGACAACCATGGGATTCACCCAACTTATAACTGTGTTCGAGAAAGTCCCCGCCGTCAGGACATTTCCATTTTAGTTCTACTGGTTGGCTAATTCCAAAGGTGATATGAAGAATGGTAAGAATGAAGCATTTCTTGGTGACTCTTGAAGTGATTGGAAGAATAAGGGTAACTTATTGTGGTGAGGGATCGATAGGAATCAGGCCAGGGCTCCCTTACCAGCAATGTGAAGAAGGAAGGCTCAAGGAGAGCAACCTCAACTTTGCAACTGAGTGTGAACTCAGAACTTCCGGTGGAGGTAATGCTGTGGTCAGGGCAAGGTGTAAAGCCTGCAGGGGCACGGACTTTACACTGCCCGTGAGGATCTCTCTGCTGCCGCCCCAATACCACCTTTAGACTGGCAGGAGAATCAGAAAATATCATAAAAGCTCTTTTGATGGGAATACTGTGATAAACAGTGAGGTCCTTGCCCCTCCAGAAATTCAAGGCTCAAGGAGAGGGATAGTTAACTAAATTTACTACATGTCACTTTGTACTGAGAGCTATATTGCAGAGAAATGAACTGTATACTATGGTAACAGTGAAAAACATTTAATTTTGAAGTGTCAGCCTAGCTATGCCATTTTGGCTCACAAGAAAAATTAACTTTCGTGCCTTCTAGATCTTTCCTGCCAAGTAGAGCAGAGGGATTTAACAATACCATTGTCTAATGGATTCAAATCTACACTACAGCTCTTATAAGCATGACTTTGGGTAAGTCACCTAACCTCTGTGAAACTCTTTTGTAAACATTTTATATGTAAAAAGGCATCAATAATACTATCTAATTCATTAGTCAGATCCTAGGAAATAATGTTGAGTCAAATTCTACTTAACAGTGTTCGTGTGAAGGTCACTGAGAGCAACAGTTTGAAAATTACAAAGTACTATAAAAATGTACATTATTGAAGTTGTTTTTAAACTTTATTATTTAATATCTGACATAATTAATTGAATTCATGTATTTGTGTTCCTTAATGGCTAGAAGAACATGATTTTATTTCTGCTATTTCTCCTTTTTATAAAATATAATGCATAATACCATGACATGGGGTCTTTTCATTAAAAGTTTTGAACTGAAAGGTTATTTCCTTTCCCCCACCACCAGTCTGAGATCAGTAGGGTT
Source organism: Galemys pyrenaicus (assembly GCA_019455555.1). NCBI lineage: Eukaryota > Metazoa > Chordata > Mammalia > Eulipotyphla > Talpidae > Galemys > Galemys pyrenaicus. The sequence continues at coordinate 1,973,035 of JAGFMF010012144.1, read as the reverse complement.
TAGCAGGTTGAGGAATGTTTACAGACATGAGCTATTAAGTCACATCTCAGGATTCAGACATAATTTAATGTTCGTGGCCCAAGGAGAAAGAGAACAGGAAGGGTCATGGAGAGGGAGGGAATGTGTGTGTGTGTGTGTGTGTGTGCGCGTGCGCGCATACCATCTTTTTGGTTCCATAGTTGCTAAAATTGATCTCAGCTGCTGTGAACTAGATGAGGCCTCAAACAGCAAACTGAAGCTGTATAATTCTGCAGCCATAAATCTATTTTTTTTTGGTATGAATCTATTTATTTTTGTGAACATATTTCTTCATATTATATTCAGGAAATGTATTTCATAATTTGCCAGTCAATTAAAGTGTGCTTTGATAAAGAATTAAAAAGATCCATCGTTATCTCTGAGGACAAATATGCATTCCTTAATGTAACAGTCTATTTAAAATGTGATTTGATTAATACCAAATTCTCAGAAGGTATATTTAAGGGAGAAAAAAGCAGGGTTATCAGACTAGGAATTCTTGTCAAAAAGGATCAGCTCCTGTTTTATTTCAACCATCTATCTTTGTAGTTGGTAATGTTTTTATACCTTTATAACATTTTATAAATGAAGCTTCTTTGATATCCTTTCAAAAGATGCTTAATAAAGTGGTAAGACCAACAGTTTTTTTTTTTTTTTCTACCAACTGTTCATAGTGACTGGGAATGGTCTGCAGAGAATAGGAAAAACCACGTCCCTTCAAGTTTGCTCAGTAGGGATGAATGGTTAGATGAAAGTTTTTTCCCCCCACTGGGTTTCATTTGAACACAAATCCCTCCCTCCCTCCACACTCACCTTTCATAAATGGAGCCAAGACTGATGCTAGGTAAAGGAGCAAACCAAAGACACAACAGTGAGGCACTATTTTAGATTGTAGCAAATACACTACAGAGAAAATGAGTTGAACTCACAATCTGAAAATCTCGTGTCAAATGTCTACCTTCATAGCAACTGGGTCCTTATAATTCCTTCAGCATTAGAACTTTAATGATGTCAATCACAGTCTTACTATATGTAAAATGGGAAATAATTCAATCTCCTTTTATTGTTTCATGGGTTTGTTTGTAAAATTCACAAAAAGGTCATTTCAATCTTCACTCACAATGTTTTAGTGCACTTCCTGGAATTATAAGTAGACTATATGTAGTATGGATTAAGGATACTATAATAGTCAATAGCCTTTAAAGATAGCTGCATTTTAAAGATATATGCATTTTATAAAGAGGGAAAGAGTGCTGGGGAAGTGAATAGATTTACCCATGTTTAGAAGGAGGTAAGTGGTACAGTCAGAATTTGAATCCAAGAGAGGATTATGAGTCTAAGAAATTGAGGGACTTGCTCGTGGTCATGGGGTTGTAGGTAACTGAGTAAACCTTCAACACTCAGATAGTGCCTTCAATTAAAAGATCTTAAACCATCTTGGACCAAATCTGGAATGTGTCTTGAGATAAATTTCTCATGTCTCCCTAGTTCTTTATTCTATAATTGTGGAACATTCTATTTAATCATAAGGTCTTGCGTAGTATTCTTGTGTCAAGTGTCACACTAGATGATAGGGGAACAAAGTTATTTAAGACCTTTTTTTGTCCGTACTGTTTACTTATTTATTCAACATATAGAGATCACCTCCTCTGTATCAGACACTGAACTAGATTCTTGGGGGACATTTGTAAATAAGACAGTGGTAATTGCAGGAATGGGTTAGAGTTCACTTTAAAGATATAACTGTAAGCCTTCAGTTGATAACATATGTCTTTCCCTCAATTCTGGTTGAGATGAGAGAATTTTGCTAGCCAATACACATTTATTCATCAGGATGCTGATACATATTTATAAGATATCTATAAGGCATGGCGATCCCAAATAAAACAGAATCTTGATTTGAACCTCTGATCAAATATTTTTGCATAATATACTCAAGAGTCATGTTTCAGAAAGCATTTAGCACAAAATACTTTCATTCATTGTTTCTGTTTGAAGGTTGCTGAAAACGTCATTCACAGCATAGTATGAGAGCAATGAAGGGTTAACCCTGACAGAAATTAATAACCATTTTAAAACCTAACAAAACATCAGTGGCATAGAAACCCAATATTTAATGCATGATCTATTTATAGAGTGAGAGCATTGGATAAGAGTGGATAAAATAGCTCTTTACATAAAGATAGAGCATATTTATTTAATAAGCATATACAGTACATGTCTTTCTTATGAAACCATACAATAAATTTTCTATCCAGGCATTATACTTAGCTAGGGAGTAAAATAATTATGGGAAAGATCCTAATATAAATAGAGTAAATAGGTTCTGGGAAATTAGTCTAAAAGAAAAATATAGAGGTGCAGCTTGCTGGCTACTTTTAGAAATTGATGATGAACTTCCTAGAGTCATCACCTTGCTATAAACAATCATGGGTATTGTTATCTTGACTCTTTAGAATTACAGAGCCATTAAAAGAAAAGTCCCTGGGGAAGGGGATATTGACTGGGAAGAGACATTAACAAATTTTCTGTGTGATGGAAATGTCCCTATTTTGACAGCACTAGAGGTTACATGTGTGCATACATTTGTCAGAAATTATTGGGCTATGAATTTCACTACTATGTAAATTATACTTCAGTAAAAATACAAGTAAACAATGCTATTTATTTTTAAAAATACATATTTATTTATGCATATAAGCATTGGGGTACAGACCAGAGGTTGGGGGGTGAGAGGAGTCACCAGAGACAGAGTGGCAGAACAGAACAGGCAGGTTAACTGAGATACACTGTTGAGGGGAGCAAGGGGCAAGGTAGGAGAGGTCTGCTGTGCCATGTGGGTCACCTCCCTGGTGGGGGATCCAACGCTGTGCTACAGTGGCTGCGGATAGCTTTATAGTGAGATGCTTAACCCCTTGCACCACCAGGGAGGCCCCACAAGTACAAATTTTTAAAGGGAAACCAATAAAAGGAATGCATTCTTGTATATTTTTCAAGATCCTGTTCGCCCCCTGTTTAGATCCTCTCTCTCATGCTCTGTGGAGATGACTCAAGACGAATCAATACCTGTATGTTGTTTATGCTGAATAATTCCCAATAACGTGTGTCATGACCACATATCTGCTGAGATGGCATTGTAATAGGGTTATTGTGTGCAACTGTGTGTGTGTTAGCATTAGTGTGCATTTATTTTTTGAATGTGAGTTCCTCCATCTACATAAAGGGAATAGGGGCCTCCCTGGTGGCCTAGGGGCTAAGTCTCTGTGGTATCATCACTAAGGCCTGAGTTTGATCTTTGGGCAGGGAGCTGAACCACATATGGCATATCAGACCTCTCTTGTCTCACCTGCTGTTCCTTCAGCAGTAGATTTCAGTAGATCATCCTGTTCTGCTCCTCACTCTGTCTCTGGTGAATCCACTCATACCTGCACCTCTAGGTACCCCCAGTTCTTTTACACAAAAATAAAAATAAAAAACTAATTACCAAAAGCCATGAGATTAAAGAAAAATATGCCTGTCATTGCATAAAAGGGATAGTATATTTATTCTACCTTACTCCTGGACCTGTGGTTTGGGTGAGTAACGCCATAAATCTGAAAGAATTTTAAAAAAATTAGCATTAATAAGTTACATGTTTAAATATTTTTTTTCCTAGTTCAAAAAGGTATGCTTTGGAGGGATGGAAACAGAAAGATAAATATATTCCCTTCCTCCCTTCTTAATGTCCAGGCTTCTATTTCTCAGGCAATGCTGCAGTAGCTAATGCCATTCCCAAGTATTTCTTTCTTAAGAATCAATGAGCAGGTATTCAAAAGAATACCTGCACCCCTATGTTTATAGCAGCACTCCTTATAATAGGTAAGACCTGGAAACAACCTAAATGCCCAGAAAGAGATGAGTGGATCGGGAAGCTGTGGTACATATACACAATGGAAAACTACTCAGCAATCAGAAATGAAAAACTAGACTCATTCATGGGAACATGGATGGATCTGGAGAGGATTATGCTGAGCGAAGCAAGTCAGAAGGCAAAAGAAAAATACCAGATGGTTCCTCCCTTCGGAGGAACATAAGGGAACCAAAGGAGGATCAAGGAAA
>JAGFMF010012144.1:1956524-1968869 GCA_019455555.1 Galemys pyrenaicus | reverse complement strand
ACAGAAACCAAAAATGAGGAGTCAAGGGCAGACTGGGGACACCTGGTGGGGAGGGGAGGGGGAGGGTTGAGGGAAGATGGGAGCACGAGGGACTGAGGTAATGATGCACTGCTGAGATGGTGATGGGAAATACATGGGGGTTACAATTGATGTCAAATATATGTAAATTAAAAAATTATATTAATAAAAAAAAAAGAATCAATGAGCAGGAAGTGCTCACTCTTTTGTTTCTTGAGTGTCTATTTACTGACCATCTACAAGGTACCATTTCCTTCATATACTCTAGAAATAGAAATAAGGATTTTTTTTTCTGGACTGGTAAGCTAGCCTGGTTCCTGAAAGTCATAGACTAAAGTTCAACCCCACAGAACAAAATTCTTTGATCATTTTCTTCTGACCCAAGTGTCTCTTCTGCACTAAGCATGTGCTGCCAACCTCAGTGGGCTAGAGGAGCAACTCTCCCAGAGATGCTGAAGGCACTGTTCTCCAAGTCTGATCTCAGTTGCTGGAAGGAGTGTGTGTTTTTCAAGCAAACACGGCAGTGGGATGTGTGGTGTGTGTGGGAGGGATGCCCTTACCCTAGTTCTCCAGAGTGTTTGCTTTGCTAAGGTGTGGGAAGTTAAGATTTGGGTATTTTTTTCAAAGATAATGTTTCTTTTATAAATATTTTCTGAAAAGTAATTGTTTTTTTAATACCTTTACAGCAAGCACAAGTGTTTCACTTCGGAGTTAGAATGTAGTGAACCTACTCTTAGGGATAATTAGAAGGGAATGAAATAGTAGTTGAAAATATCAAAGGGAGGTAACATAGAGTAAGAACAGAAGTGTGTGTGGGTGTCTGTGCTTTGTGGTAAAATCTTGGGATCAAGGAAGTAAGAACATTTGTGAGCCAAGAAAGACTCAGGTTAGGACCTGGATAAAATAAGCTAATAGCATAAGCCTTATCTTAACTCCTCAGTACCTGAGTGCAGGCCACAACTTTGGTTTTCTGAAGTCTGTCCAGCTACTTACCAATCATTCAGAACTATTTCCATCTTGCATATTCATAGTCGCTAGGTTTTTTGAAATTGTGAGACAAGACCTTCAAATGTTATAATGCAGAAAGATGAATTTCTGTGAAGGGTAAATATAGAGACTTCTTGCTCTGCAAAATGTCCATGAAATAAATGTATATGGCAACCCTTGAAACCACAAGGGAGCAAGACCCTGAATACCTTCAAGAGGTAGCAAATGAAAATTAATTGCACAAAGACCATTATCCTAATTTAGGATGTGTAAAATATCATTAGTCTTATCCATATTGAGTGTTCTGTCATTACTATTTTATTTTAGCTAACATAAAAATAATCTTTCATAGGTTTCATTCCATGTCTCCTTCCCACTAAAAGTTTATTTTTCATGTCTAAAGTTCTTTTAATATGAATCAGGTTTTCAAGACATTTTCAGAAACGGAATCCTAATGGTTATATTGTATTATAGAAACATGCTATTATTTTACATTATTTATTACTATTTTGTAAGATTTAACCTGTTTATGAGCACAAGAGTTGGGGTACAGGTCAGAGGAGTGGGGGTGGTGAGAGGATTCACCAGAGACAGAATGGGGAGAATAACAGGCAGATGGACTGAAATATACAGCTGAGGGGAGCAGCGGGTGAGGCAGGAGAGGTCTGCTGTGCCATATGGGTCCCTTCCACAGTGCAGCACTCAATCCCTTGCACTACCAGGGAGATCCATTATTATTATTATTATTATTATTATTATTACAAAAGTAAGAATTATGTGTTATGATTAATATGAAAAAGTACAGTTTACATTCTCCCTAGACCTCAGTTTCCTTATCTTTGAAATTCTGGCATGTCAGAAATTACTGAAACATTGCCCATCTTTCATTTCCCATCTGTTCACATTCCTTATAGCTTTAAATATAAGAACTTAATTTCAGGGACAAAGATCTACAGCATGTTCTCAAGATCAAGTTTACATATAGGAAGTGAAAAATCATTTGAAAAAGTCATTGGAAGTAAAACAGAAAAAACAGCATTCATTTTCATGTCACTCCATTGACTTTTCTTTTCTGATTAAATCAGCCAGTTTTGAATTCCTTAGCAAGACATTCAATACCTCTAGGATATTTTAATAAAGTACCTTTTTAACTCACTTCTGTCTACTCCTGCTTCAGCAGCCATGAAGTTCCCCAGTCAGTTATGTACTGAGACTCCCTCCTTCTTGCATTTATTCTTTTCTCCCACTCAGGAAAACATAGTCTCTCTCTGTCTAGTGAAAGTGTACCCGTCCTTCAAGATCAGAGCTCAAATGTCCACTTTTTTCCATATTTCTAGTTAGGACCACTTTCCTTTTTTATTTTATTCCTTAAATAGTTTATCTATTTTGGAAACATAGCTTATACTTATTCCACATTTTTTTTTATATTAGAGTTAAAATAGCATGTTTTTCTCCTCCTTAGACTGAAAGTTCCTTGAGGGCAAAAATTAAGTCTTGTTTATTCGTAGAAAAATGCTTTTATAGTTCCCTAAAAACAGCACCAGTGTAAGAGTCAGGAATACAGGGCTCCAGTTTTAGACATTTTCACAGCTATCCATTTAGCATAGATTTGTTATCTAAACTCTATTAACATCAAGTACCTTGTGTAATATGGATGAAAACCGTCTACATGGAGGATTAAATAATAATGGGCCTTTAAAACTCTAAAATACTATATTACTTCAAGAATGGAATTTATTGATATTGTCCTCATAGTTTTATTATTATGGCAGTCACTCAATGACTATAAAATGTGTCTTAAAGAATGATAAAAACAAAACAAAAATGAGTAAGTAATGTCGTGTTTGAATCCAGTTGGAACAGAAGGGAATGGTTGTGTATTACACATATATTCTCTGTCAAAACTCTATTAAAATAAAATTAAAGGCACACCAGTAGTTAAAAAAGACAACACTGCAAAGAGAATAGAGGAACAAAGAGCAGACAAGGGATTTCTATAAACTTTTTGAAATTTGGAAGCATAGGGGGTGGGTAATAACTTACACAGAAGAACAGAGGCCATAATAACTTCTAAACTTGAAGAAATTTGTATTAAGTAAAAATACAGCCCCCTTGGAGTCCAGAGACATGTAGCTTACTGCACCTTGGGAGGTAGCAATGAAGAGAACAATGGTAATAAATTCTGTGTGTAAAACAGTTCTTCTTTACATTTCTTTCTGTACTCCTATAACCAGGGATTATTTCCTCTCGTTTCCTTATCCCTCCATCCTTTCACCCGCAGGAGACAAGAAGTTTTATGTTCTAGGGAACTGAACTCTGAGGGTCTGGAATCCATGCACACCAGGCGCAGGGGACAGTGGGGTCAAAACCATGAGGGAATGAAAGGAGAGTCTGTACTTGAAATACAGACCTCAGCTTCCTTCCCTTTTTTACTTCTAAATGCAGGGAATATGGTGTTTTCTCCCAAGCTAGATTCTAAGGGGTGGCTTTCTGGAAAAATAAAATAAGTAAAAAGTAAAATAAAATAACCTAAGGCTAAAACACACAGATAGTAGTATATGGTAGGAGTATGATGGGGAAAACTGAAATCTCATTTACCTAACCTTAAATCTGAGAGTCAAGATCATTTCTACCCACTTCTTTCCCACTCAGAGTATCTTCAATTTGCTTTTTCGTATTTAATATTGCAACATCAGTGAAAATCTATTGATGTAATGCCTTCAATATTAGGAGAGTAAAGAGTGATTAAGGAGAGAAAAGGATGTAGAAGAAGAGAAATAGAAGGAGAAAGGGGGACAGTAGAAGAGGCAGAGAGAAAAGATGAGAGAGAGGAGGAAGAAGGAGGGTAAAGACAAGGAAGAATTTATAACAAAAGAAATAGAAGCTGGAGAAAATTCCTAATGAGAGAGAAAAATTTATATTGAAGTTGAAACAAGTATAGAATGTGATAAAAATACATAACAAGAGAAAAAGAAAAACAGTTTTAGAAAATTAAAATTATAAGTTAATAAAACATGAATTTAAAGAAGAAGTTTCAAATATTTTTTTCAAAATTTGAGCTAAAAGGGAATATGGAAAGTTAACATGGGAAAGAAAAGCATCCATCCAATAGATATTTAACGAAGATTAAAGTGTGTTTCCTTGAAATTAGCTAGACACAGCGATAAGCTGTGTCTAGCTGTTGAACTAACTGATTGAAACTTCACCCATTAAAAAATAATCCCACTGAAAACCAATTCAACTCGCCTAAAACTTGCCTTCTCCTTCCTATAAAATCACATAGCAACAAACCCTCCTGACACCCTTCTACCTTCAGATCAGGGGTGTGGTGTCCTTTTTGGTACTGCAAGGGGAAAAAAAAATCAAATTCTTTACTTTTTTTTCATCTTTGTCAATGAGAAAAATAAATTGGAATGGAAATAATAGAAAAAGTTGCTACAAAAGTCAAGAACACAAGTCTCCAAACTGTGGACAGGTGAAGGGAATCAAAGTTAATGGGAATAGAGAGAAGATCCTAAAAAGCTTCCATTGAAAACAAACAGCAGTAGGGCCTCCCTGGTGGCGCAGTGGGTTAAGCAACGCACTATGAAGCAGACCGCAGCCAATGCAGCACGAGTTTGATCCCTGCTGCCGGCCAGGGCGGGGGGACCCACATAGCGCAGCAGACCTCTCCTGCTGTGCCCGCTGTTCCCCTCAGAGGTGTACTTCGGTTGTTCTGCTCCCTGCTCTCTGTGGTGAATCCTCTCACCCCGCCCCACACCTCTGGCCTGTACCCCAGCTCTTGTATGCATAAATAAATAAAATCTTTTAAAAAACACAAACAGCAGTAGCACTCTTTACTATAGGTAAGGCCTGGAAACAACCGAAATGTCCCAAAACAGATGAGTGGATCGGGAAGCTGTGGTACATATACACAATGGAATACTACTCAGCAATAAAAAATGAAAAACTAGACGCATTCATAGGAACATGGATGGAACTGGAAAGGATTATGCCAAGGGAAGTAAGTCAGAAGGCAAAAGAAAAATACCAGATGGTTCCTCCCCTAGGAAGAATATAAGGGAACCAAATAAAGAATAAGGAAAGGAATAAGAACAATAATAATAATAATAATAACAACAAGAAAGTAATAAAAACCAAAAATGAAAAGACAAAGACAAACTGGGGACACTTGGTGGGGAGGGAAGAGGGGAAGGGTGGAGGGCAGACAGGAGCACAGGGAAGTGAGGTGATGGTGCACTGGTGTTACGGTGATAGGGAATACTTGGGGATTACAAACGATGTCAAATATATGTAAATTAAAAAAATTATATTATAAAAATAAATAAGTAAATAAAAAAATAAATCTTAAAAAAAAAAGAAAACAAACAGCAGTCACCCCCTGAGGTCAGAGTCAGAATGGAAACGAACTTCAACAATGAGCTCTAAAATTAATTGAACAATGTTTTCAAACTGCTAAGCAAATAAGATTTTTAACCTGGCTGTCTAGCCTCACATGGATTTTCAATCAGAAATAAGAATAGAATTAGAATGATATCCCTCTTAGGAGGTGATTTAATAGCTACAAACACTCTCTAGTAATCACAGTAATTACATCAGAAAAAAGAACTAAATAAAGAAGAATGTGTATGATTCAGGAAATAGGGGGTCTCACCTACGAATAGGGGCATAAAGAAGTCTCAGGAAGATGGTATTGTAGTCAAATAGAATGGAATAATAAAGCAGAATGACAAAAGAGAGGTGTCCATATAGAAGAAAATCATATATTATTTGATTTAAAAAATTATTAATTTTGGAATTGAGAAATCTGTTAAAGTATTTCTGAAGAATATGTGATGAAAATATATGGAAAGTTCACAAGTAAAAGTGGTAAACTTAAACTAAAACAAAGTGGATGTAACTTATAATTTGAAGTATCACTGAACAGTGTTTACTTATAGTACTGCTGGTATCTCTACCAAATCTTACTTGATTAAAATACTTGACAAAACTATTTTTTGATGATGAAAAAGGGGAAATCTATGTGTAAGAGAGTCAAAAATCTCATCTCCTAAAACAGAAACAAAATGTCTCAGGTGAGTACATCAATAAATAGTAATATAAACATTTTATTTAGACATATGGAGATTGATACAGTGAAAACAACAGGAAAATGCTTCAAACATATGTGGATCCAAAACTTGGGGGAGAGGTGAGGCAAGATATATTTTTTCACTTTAATTCTTTCAGTATTTTTAAAATTCTTAAATCATGTCTACTTGTCCATGTAACAATTTTATGATAATAAAAATGAATTCAGAAAAATTGAAATAAAAATGTTCGATATTTGAGAAGCAAAAAATATATTGCTATAAAAATTGGTCATTAAATGAGGGTTTCCTTCAGCCTGTTCACACTACACGAGCCATGAATTATGTGCACAAAAGCAATGACTTCATAGGCCATTGAGCATTTTGGGGTTTAAATAAATCTTCCACAATTGGAATCTCTGTGCAGTGAGAAGTAAGCTGGTAAAGATTATTGGAATGAAAAACCTGGAATTTCTAATTGTTGCAGTTCTTCCTGGGTACACTCCAGGATAGTTCTCCCTTTTGTATTATTTATTTTGATGTTTGGAAACTCAGAAAAAATGAAATGGTCAAAATAATTATCAAGAGTAAGTCAAAATAAAGTGAGATCTTGGAAAAGGTCCAAGAAAATGCTTAGGCTTGCTTATGTCTGGGAGAGAAGACTAAGTAACATTTACCAAACACTTACTATGTACCAGGTTTAGTCATAAATCACATTCTTCACAATAGCTTTATGAGATCAGGTACCATCCTCTTTTTAGAGATGAAGAAGCTGAGCACCACAGACTTTACAAGGCTTCCTAGGTCCTTACAGTGGTGGCTGGTGGGCTGGCATTGGTGTCCAGGCTCACCCACAGGGGACTTAGAGCACTCTCCATCTCATTGGAACAGCCTGTTACCCTCTAGTCTAAGGTTGTCTAATTGGTGTCCAGTAGCCTATGTGGTGAGCTTCAGGTGGGCTCCTGATGTCTCAAGATATTGTTGAGTCCTCCACCAGGGAGGTAGGGCCCTATCCCTTTACTCAAGTGTCTCTTTCATGCAAGTGCCATAGTTTCCTATGTGTATTGTTAGGTGGAAAGGCAGGAAACACCACTTTCAACAATAATGAAAAAACCTCCTTATTCTTAGTTTAAGATATGCCTACTCAGACTTTTCAGCGCCACTCTGAAAGTCTTGTAGTAGGCAGGTAACTTTTCACTGAAGAACATTTTGTATGTTCTTCATGTGTATAGATATCTTCATTTTTCAGACAAAGAAATGGGTCTAGATGAATAAGATGGCCTATCTTAGAGAGTAAGTCTTCCCCATCCTGGAAGCCAGGAAACCAGGGGTCCTCACCTCCGGGCTCTGGTCTTCTCATCATGGCCTAATGGGAAGGCACTGCCATGGAAGCAGCTGGCTCATCCTTCCCCATAGACAGGGAGCTCCAAAAGGGGAGACACTGAGTCTTACTTATCTCTGTGCACCAACACTAGGATGTGTCTATAGCGGGCATCCCATACTTGTTAAATGAGTGAAAGACTAAATAAAAATTGTGTTCATAGGGATTTAACTATACCTTCCCAGCTTGGTAACTATCTGACCTTAGATAAGTCATTTATATCAACAAATGTGGATAAATGATTTACTTAGTAATGGGATAATAATCATAATAATTAGTAGTCATAACCAATGTTTAGTGAGCATTTATTATGTGCCAAACAGACACTTTGCAAATACTGTCATTTAGTTTAAAAATATTTCTGAGGTGTAAATAGTTTGCCTTTGTAGACAATTATTACAACTCCTTTTTTCATGTACTGAAGCACATTTGTTTTCAATTTATGGTACTTTTTTAGAAGCAGATGGAAAGGTGCAGACTTTCCATCTTAGACCAAGACTAAGAGTTAGAACTTTTATCCTGAACTCTGAAAATGGCCTTGTGAAATAGAAGAAATGATTGGGAGATCACATTTCTTATAATGGGTGGCTCTATGTGCCTTAAGAAAGAGAGAAAATTAGTATTCTCCTAATAGACAGAATGTCATAGGAAAGTTCAACCTTCTTCATAATACTGTAATTAGTATTTCATATACTATAATTTTAGTCTTGATGAGATAAGCACTTTCTGAAGAAATTTCAATATCTATATTGCTAGTGCTAGCAAAAAAAGCAATTTAAAATGACACATTTTAATACATAATAGCTGCCCCAACCTTTTGATGTAGCAGCATGAATATCAAATTCTCTGGGAGAGAATGAAGTTTGAGGTACCTTCAAGGGGTTGGTGCCTTTATAACGAACATGACACGTGTCTGCTGAATGGAGCCAACCTCAGCCCCCTGGGTCTTTTGCTGATCAGGCTGGTAAGAAAAGATCCCTTAAGCTAATCTTGTTATAATTCAAGCTGACTCAACCATGGGACATGCTAGGAACCTATTGGCATTGCTTCAGGTAAGCAGGGAGAAGACACAATTTTGAGACACCTACCCTGTGCTTGGCATTGTGCTTTATAAAAATATGTCACTAATTTTCATTTTATGGATGAGAAAACTGATACTCAACAGCGTGAACTCACTATTGCATATGTAAGACCAGTGGACGTTTACATCCAGATGTACCAAGCTAGAAAATCTGCATGCTGAACATTACAAAAGACTGTATCACTGAAACAGGTTGTTTATCCAAGAATTCTTTGCTCAGAGATAGGATCCCTTAGGTGCATACACTGAGGGTAAATCACTGAAAAGAAAAAAAAAAAAAGTGAATGCCAAATTTTACTATGTACTTAAATAGCACTGATAGAGATCCATGCTTCCTAAAAATATCCTAGCTGGCAAGACTGGTAGGGGTTGTTAGGAAGAAATACTATAGTTAGCTTGTTATCTTTTCTGAGACCTCTGGGTTAAGACTGCCTGCAGTTACCATCACAGAAAGTGGTGGGTGATTACAAATGCTCATAAACATCCTCAATACATACCTTCTTTGAAAAGGGAAATACAATGCTTTGCTTTGGCATTGTGCTATCTTCCTGTGAGTTATTTGAACAGATAGCTTTGATCATTTTCCAAACAGCTATCAGAGATGTACAGATCGAGACATCTACTGGGAACTGCAGGTTGGGGGTAATTAAACTGCATTCCCTCTAGTTGGACGTGCTACTGACCAGCGCTAATGGTTACCGTCACCACAGGGACAGCACAAATGGCATCACTATTGTCACTGATGGTAGGAGGAGGAAGAAGAGGGATGAGAAGAAGAGAAAGGAGGAAGGAGGATGAGGGAAGGAAGGAAACAAGGACATTTATATGTTAGTATTAGGCTTTTCTCACTTGTATATCCCAGCAAGTAGTATAGGTACTGGCAATAATTGTTCCTTAATTATTATAGAACATATGGAAGAACTTATGCATGGATGGACAGAGGGCTAAATTTTTTCTCAAGCTTGTACATCCCTGATGATTCCTTTCTTATTATAGAGATGGTTCTATTGGTTTAGGACCCCACCATTATGACTTCATTTTAACTTATTTACCTCTTTAAGGGTCATATCTCCAAATAAATCACATTGGCAGCTATAGATGCAACCTAAGGAGTTTTGGGAGGATAAAATTCAGTCCATAAGAGCACATAATTCAATTTTAGTTTGAATTTTGCCTTCTCATAGGCTATTTCCTGATTCTTTCATAATAATGAATATCTCTATCCTTTAGATTTTCATAATATATCTGCATAAAATTCATTATTATTATTATTATTATTTTGATAAAGCAGAAACCTCCTAGTTGTCCTGTTTCCCTTTGGTTTTACTTTCATTCTGTCTTTCATTCTGCACAGCTGTCAGTGTGAACCTGGATTTATGTTACTTCTGAGTTTTAAGCTGGTGAATAAAAGTATAATTCCCTGAGATAAGCTTAAATTCTTTGCATAATCTGAGACTTTCAAGTGAAATGAAACTTCCAAATCTCTCATAATCCATCTCCTTTTGGCCACTGCCACTATAGGAACCTCTGCTGTTTCAGATGTCCTGGCCATCACCATGCTGTCTGGGCAGCCTGAAGACCCCGATCAGCGTGTGCCTTGTTCCACTACAGGGATCAGCGGCCATATACAGACTTAACACCACTGCTCATCAGATTAAAAGCACCCCCTGCCCACTTCCTCAGATGCCTCTTATTTTCTCCTTTGTGTCTTAAAATGTTATTCTTCAAAGTGTCCCCCTGATAAATAATCAGATGTATTTAGAAATAATTATATACTTTAAAACAGTGGCAGTGGGAATTCCAACTGCTGATAATTAGGGAGTAGCTTTTATCAGCTCTATAGTATTATATAGTGACTATATATTCTAGAGAAGAGATTCTGAAAGCAAATGAAAACCACCAAAATGTATCAGGAACCAGGGTGTGCATTTATTCTTGAGTCATTGTTTAGGTTTTTGCAATGCTTGCCAAACCACCAGCTGGGTAAAACTCAGATAAAACATGCACTGTCAATGAATTGAAGAGCCAATGGAGAGACGTTGCTGTGATGACAGGAATGGACACACAACAGAGAAATGCAAGAGAAGAATCAGTCAATGCAAGGCAGTGCTAGGTTCACATGTAAACTCTGCCCAAATTTCTGTTTGCCCTCTGAACTAAGCAGCCATAGGATAGATCACAGCTCCTAAACAAGATGAAAGAAGCAACAATTTCAGTTGACGCATACAGAGGAAAGCTAAACCCTGGAATATGAGTTCAGTCAACTAATTATCTGTTGTAGAATAAATAAGCATACTTCAAAGGACCATAGTGGAATCCAGGGTTTCAATAATATATGAACCACAGCGTTGGAGGCATGATACTTGGGGCATGAGACCAAGAAATGATGTCAAAAACAATGACATCCTCAAAATGAGGCAATGTTGTGCACCTACAATGAAAATAATCTTGTATGTCAATTGCACATGGCAGATAAATGGAAACTGACAGCATTTGGCGCCAGCAGACCTATACTATGGGCAATGGTGAAAGGGTTCTTAAAGACTGAAATGAAATTATGAAAGATGGAAAACTCAGAGTCGTAAAGAGCACTAGAAATGATAAAAATATGTTGGTGAATAAAAAAGACTATTTCCTCTAACATATGTATGCTTATTTAAAGGAAAAAAATGATAACTCTGGATTATGGATTTAAAAAAGGTTTAAATACAATATATAACTTTAGTTTAGGAGAATTGGAGGTGCTCAATAGAATTAATAGTATATGGCTCTTAATGCAGTGCAATTTTAACTTTAAGTAGACTATGAAATGTCAAGTATGTTTGTCTTTATTCCTTGAACAAAGATTGGAAAATAATGACATAGAGCTAATAAGCCATTAATTAAAATACAACTCTAAAATAATAATTAACACAAGAGAAACAGAAAAGAGATACAAGGAAATAAAAAAAACAGGTGGTACAAATCAAAAACAATAAAATGATAGACATAAATCCAATTACATCAGTATTATATTACATTTCAATGAGTTAAACATTTCAAAATAAAAGGCAGTATTTGCAGGTTAGACAAAAAAAATGATGCAATTCTGCACTTTTTAAAAGTGATTGCTTTTAAATATAAAGAGTCAGATATGCTAAAAGTAAATTGAGCTTTGGGAGATTGTATATGTCAATGTAAATTCAACAAGTTATAAAAAATGTACCACTCTAGGGAAGGGGAGATTGGTTATTGGGGAGACTATGACATTATGGAGAGTGGCTTATAAAGAAAATTTCTGTGCCCTCCCCTCATTTTGCTTTATATATGAAAATATTCTAAAAAATAAATTCATACCAAGAAAAGTAAATGGAGAATAAATGCAATATGATATGCTGGCTTAGATCCTAGAACAGAAAAGGGTCATTAGTGGAAAACAAATGAAGTCCAGTGGAGTTGAGTTAATAATAATGTATCAATATTTGTTGGCGGTTTTGATAAACTTATCAGGATAATGCAAAATACTGACCTTTGTGAATTTGAGGACCTCTTTCACTTTAAAGCTTTTCTTTAAATCTAAAATCTAAATTATACTACAAAATAAAAGTTTATAAATTTTAAAGCACACACACAATGGAGAAATAAAACAAGTGAACCCTCAGCTTAAGAAAGTTTATAGCAGCACTCTTTACAATAGGTAAGACCTGGAAACACGCTAAATGCCCAGAAAGAGATGAGTGGATCGGGAAGCTATGGTACATATACACAATGGAATACTACTCAGCAATCAGAAATGAAAAACTAGACTCATTCATGGGAACATGGATGGA
>JAGFMF010012144.1:1931560-1956443 GCA_019455555.1 Galemys pyrenaicus | reverse complement strand
GTGATGGTGCACTGGTGAGATGGTGATGGGGAATACATGGGGATTATAATTAATGGCAAGTATATGTAAATTTTAAAATATTTTAATAAAAAAATAAAATAAAATGCCAATCCCCCCCCAAAAAAAAAGAAAGTTGAATAAGCTATATTAACATCAGATAAACTATACTTCAAGACAAAAAAATTACCAAATATTTTTAATAATAAACAGGTGAATTCATAAGGAAGACAAAAATCATGTGTATGTGTCTAATAACTGAACTTTAAAATTACAAACAAATAAAACTCACCAGAATTTCAAAATTACATGTAGATGAAAAATAGACACACTTACAATCACTATTGGAGATTTTAACAGCCCCTAAGAGTGATTGAGGAGTAATTAGACAAAAATGTTAATAAAGATTAGAAGATATAAATGACACTATCAAACAGCTTGACTTAACTGGTATTTATAGAACCCTACATAAAAAACCTACCAAATTCACATTCTTTTTAAGTACACATGGCATTAGTCACTAAGATAGAACATATGCTGTGCCTTAAAACAAGTCTCGATGAATTTATAGGATCAAAGTCATACAGTAGATGCTGTCTCATCAAAACTGAATAAAATGAGAAATCAGCAATAATGAGATATCTGGAAAGACTCAAACATTTGGGAATCAACATAATTCGATGTAATCCAACAAAGAGAACAATCATAAGAAATTAGACAATATTTTCAGTTGAATCATAATGAATATGCATTAAATATTAGTTCAGGCATTCTATCTTTTAGAAGGCATTATCTCAGATGCACCAGCTTTTCTTAAGGAGATGTGCCGTAGTGCAACATAGTGGTTAATCACACAGATGCAGAAATTTGCTAGAGTTTGAATCCCATTTCCTTCAATCACTAGCTATACTGTGTTCTCAGGCAAACTCTTTATGCCTCTGTTTTTTTCTCAAATAAAATGAAGTTATGTTGTTACGCAAATATAATAAGCTACTATGGATAGAATGTTTAGTACCTGGGGCACAATAAATATTTAATAAAAGTTAGGTATCATTGCTGGAATTTGTCCTCACCACAACCAGAGCACATATCCAGAAGAGGAATTATCTGTGTCCCAAGCACCTGGAATACCAGCTGACACTAATGGCCACTCACTAAATAGTTGCTAGTTAATGTTTTCTTTTTTAAGTCCTTTTCAGGACTGGGAATTATGCTGATAAATTTACATACCTTATTTGACTGATTCCTCATAAGATAAGAGGTGATTAAATTTTGGTTCCCATTTTATTTATTTTTTAATGTTTTCTTTATCTTTGTTAATTTTTGGACAGTGTTTGATTTCTCTCCACAGGCGTAATACTTGTGATTCTTTCACCACTACAGCACCCATGATCTATCGCCATAGTCCCTTGTGCTCTTCCCTCCCCTGTTTTGACCTCTCCCTTCCCTAATGCCTCAGACAAGTTTAAAAAATAAAAATAAAACATGCTTCTCCTCTGATACTAAATATATCCTTCATATTTATCATCTCAGACAAGTATGCATTCCTATAATTTGGATTCCCTGTCTCATTCATTGTTCAGTGTTGGGAAGATTGACTGTGGGGTAAAGAACTTTGGTCCTGGAAGATGAGGTCCACTTCTCTTGGGAATTGTGACCCCACAAAGCACTGGAATCAGCAGACTTCAAGAAACCAGGCAGAGTTGGTGGGTAAGTTTCATTTGAAGTAAGAGCTGCACAGCCAAGAGAAGGCTGTGCCAAGCAAGCCAGTGTGGCCTCAAGCCCTGACAGTCCCCTTTGCTTGCTGAGTCTGGTCCCCATGCACATGTAGTCCACCCTATTTTGTCTTACAGGAAACCCTAGCAAAAACTTCTAGCCAGGCATAGGCAATATGGATAAAGGGCAAAGGGGATAAAAGATAAAGGGGATTAAGGGCAAAGTTAGAGAGTCAGGTAGCTGCAGAGATCAATGGGAAATTGTTGATTAAACTATGGATTATATTCTAAAATTGTCTGCTGGATTTTAAGATATTCCATTTCCCCAAAATTCAAAAAGCAAGCTATCCAGTCAGACTAGGAAAAACATTTTTATCCTGAGATAAAAGAGAACAATTTTTGTTTTGGCAAATAGTTCACATTTGTACAAGATAGAGCTGTTTTAAAAAATGCAGTAATAACATATTGCTATTCAAATGAATGCTTTCACCTCATCTTGGCAGGAACAAAAGGTTCATATGTTAATATGTGATTTGGTTCCTCCATAGAAAAATATAGAGTATTTGTTACTAATGGAATCTGAAAAATCGTAAGGTTTCTTCTTTCTATTTTTTTATAGCAATTAAATTTGCTGACATTTAATTTTTTATTCAGTGTTGGATATAAGTATGAAAAGAAGTATTGAATGTCAGAGGACACAGAAAAGATTTAGGAAAAGATTGCGTTTGTCAGTGGCCCAGAGCTGGGCTTCTAAATGTCTATGCCTCCTCAGTGCTCACTCAGCACCAAAGAATAGGGTCTGGATACAACAATTAGATACACTCCCTACTCTTCAGATTGTTGGTGTGGGCTCAATCTTTTTCAGAATGAAGCTGTCAACATGTAAAATAACAATACCACCTACTCTTAAACACATGGCAATGCATTGCTCTTTTACCGAAATGGTGCTTTTTATAATGGGTCTATCTGATTTACCATGCAAAGACAAATACCCAGCAATTGCTTGGTTGTGTTTTGGCCTCAGTAAGTACTTCCTGTTCAGTGGTTACTGTTCAGTTATCAGAAACACAGTTTCCAGAGTGCAGCCAGTGATGGAAATGGAATTGGTTATTTCCCAGGTAACGGCATGCATATCTACACCTGGCCTCCAGACCCCATGATGGTTTTTGTTTTTCCTTCTCGATATCAATTCTGTAGTTTCTACAGTCCCAGCATCTGGTGTTGGAAACAACCCCCAACCACTTACTAATTGCTAAATTTCATGTATTTTTCTATAGATTCTTCTAAACTCCAAAGCAAACTTTCAAGCAAAGGAAGAGTCATAGGTAGTTGGAAGGTAGAGACAGGAGTGATTGGACTTCAGAGAGTTGGGAATATTGAGGTTGGCTCCTGCCAGGGCCACTCTGTCTGGTGACACAGATTAGGACAGAGGGAAAGTGGATTCAAGACAGATCACAAGCATTAGGATCTCTCAGTTCAGCCCCTGACGCTATGTCACCACTACCTTTTTTGTAAACATCCTCTGTAAGTGACTTGCCCTGTCTTTTTTTTTTTTGGGGGGGGGGCTAAAAATCATGGGAGAGAGAGAGAAGGGGAGGAGAATGAGAAAAACAAATAGAAGGAAAAGGAAAAGGGAGAAGAAAGGAGAGGATGAAGAGGAGGAAAGGGATAGGAAAATGGCAGTAGAAGGAGATAATGGGCTGGAATAGTCCTTGGAGGTCTCTGCAGGGATACACATAGAGAATATTTACATTTCTGATTTAATTGACATGATGGCAAGCTGACTGTTATCAGTGACCCATAGGAGAGAAATTTGCAAAGCATAGGGAACTGGAGGAAGGGATAAGCAGAGGTTTCCTGGAATTTCATTCCATATAGATGTTCCAAAATTTGTAACAGACACGAAACTGGATACTTTATATAAATTAGGCTTTTATCCTCAGCATTAAACTACAAGTTAGTATAGTGTTGGCCTAGTGTAAGATTCTCTTGCACAGCTGGGACTACATTAATTCAGAAGACCAAGAGTGGACAACCAATAGGGAAGGACACTTTGTAAACTTTTAAGAGGATTGTGGTCATTTCAACTTTCCTTTCCTTTAGTTTCTGGACTGAATTTCTGTTTCACTCAAATTCAAATCAATGGTTTCTTTTTTCTCTCCCCTTTCTCCTTTTTCTTTTCTCTCTTTTAGGAGAGGCAGAACATGTTTCCAAGGCTTTTTTATGTTGAGGAAATCTATAAATAGTTATCCATTTTTCTATATTAAATTCTGTTTAAATAATTTAACTAATAAAGAAGGAGTCTGGTGTTGTTCCAGTTTGGCAGAAGTCCCCAAAGTTTTATACAGTTTTTTCTGTCCTTGCCTGTCCCTTCTATCTTTCCTCATGGCTATAACGAGAGAGACTGGTCTGGCCAGACATGTCTGCATTGATAAGTAGATGAGAAGTGTCACACTCAAGTGATTCCTTCTTGTCCTCCTTCTTTATGAGACGCATTTCCTGTGCTGTCATATCTTCAACTTGTAAAAAGATTACTCAAGGAAATTCTTGTTTTCTTTCACACTTAAAAAAATCATCTTGACCTTACTTTAATAAAGTCAGATACTGGGTCGAGAACATGCTTATATTTTGTTGAATATCTGCTTAAAACCAGTGTGGTGTTGTTTGGACACATGCCCAGGTCTAGCCATTTAAGCAAACAGCGCTCCTTTGGCACATAAGATAGCCTATAAACCAGTGGCTCATGGCTCAAAAAAAAAAAAGAAAAAAATGAGTTCTCAGCTAATCTCCTGTGTGTTTCTTAAAAAAACACAACACAACACAACAAAACAAAAAGCTTTATTGAGAATTAACTGATATGCCCAAAATTTAGCATATTTAATTTGTACTATTTAATGGGATTGGACATATGCAAACACAGAAGATGCTATTACCACAATCGGGGCACTAAACATATCTAATATCTTCCAGAGTTTTCCGATGTTCCTATATTTTTGTTCATTTGCTTTGGTAAGGATACCTAACATGAGTCACACGTAAATGCATTTTTACTACAAACATTCACAGTCTGTAGTTTTTATTATGCTAATATACATACTAACAATCCAAACTTATCTGGCTGACTAATCTTTATAATTTTTATTTAACTTAATATTAATGGAACATATGACAGGACTAGCATTCTCCAGGGCATAATTTCAGAAATTCTGCCTTAAAACTCCTAGCCATTCATGTCTGTTTTGTGGAGATATATAACAACTATGCCCTGGCAGCATCGTGCTGAGGTAGAGGGAGCTTATCCAGCTTTTTTGAGTTAATGTTATAAAAAACAATGGGAGAATAAAATAAATTATTTTGGATGTTTAACATTTGAAAACCCTTCTGATTGATATCCTGCTTCATATTTAAAATGACCAGGTGAAGAAGACAAGAAATATATTTCCATCATTTCTGCCACTCTAAACAGTTATCATTTATTGAGCATTTATTACATGCCAGGTATGTATCTTGCTCTTTGAAGAACTCCTTCAATAACCACTTTGACCTACTAAGCCAAAAAAAAAAAAAAAATGGAGACTCTGAAAAGTACTATACTTTTTGTCTATTTCCTTATTCCATAGAATAGTTAGAAATAATTGAGAATTTAATGTCCCACAAATTGTTCAAAATGAAGGAATTTGTAAGTCAACACAGAAGAGTTCTTCCCCTTAACTTAGATTCAACCCTGTTACAACAAACACATTTAGTGTATGATTTTTTCTTTACCCTCCATCCCTGTCCTAAGAAGAAATCTAAATAAAGTGTAGTTGATTCAGCCTTCCTTCATGGTAGAGGGGGTTAAGTTGCAGCACTATGAAGCTATTCACAGACACTGCAGCACCAGTTTGATCCCTGGCCAGGGAGGTGATCCACACAGTGCAGCAGGCCTCTCCTGCCTCACCCGCTGCTCCCCTCAGCAGTGTATTTCAGAAGATCCGCCTGTTCTGCTCCCCACTCTGTCTCTAGTGAATCCTCTCACAACTTGCACCCCAACCCTTATATGCATAAATAGGTAAATTTTAAAAAAATGAGGTAGTTGATTCATTAACAGATGAAACAGTGAATGCAATTAAGGTCTACAAAATATGAAAGTCTCTTAGTTGCAAAATATCTCTACTAGGATTCCAGGGGGAAATGGAGCCATTGAACATGGTAGCCTAGGAGTTGGGAGACCTAGGTTCTGGTTCTGGTTCTTCTGCATAACATTTTCTCATCTATAAAATGGGGACAATGACTGACTGTGAAGCTGGACGATTAAAAAAGGGCATTTTTCTGGTCTTTATTGATTGCATCGGATTTTGAGGCTTGGGGTTGCTGGAATTGTGTGGACACATTAATTTGGAGTAATTCAAATGTTTATATAAACAAGGGAGAATTATTAGCTTAGAAAAATTATTTCTCCCCGTGGCAAAATACTAGCATGGTTATGAGCCATACCAGCCTTGGGCAAGCTTGTTCAATATTCTGTAAATTCCTTGTCTCTTCTTTTCTAAATAGGCTTGAAGGTATCTATCTATCTATCTATCTATCTATCTATCTATCTATCTATCTATCTATCTATCTATCTATCTATCTATCTATCTATCTATCTTTTTAAGAAATAAAGTTACATATATAAAGAAAAGTATGTTTCTTTAATTATACTCCGGAGTCCTTATATTATAGCTTTCTCATTTCCAGAATATATTGGAAAATAAACTAAGTCCACAAAGATTCTTAAGACAGTGAAACTAAGGCTTCTGAACTCTAGATAACTAAACCAATAGAGCTGGGAACAGTTGTAGCTGTCATCTGAGATAAGAACAGACTTAAACCACAGCTCGTGTTACCCTGTCACCCCACACTGCCTTACACATAGCAGATGATGAACAAATTCATGTTCTTCCCCTTCTCCTTCCCCTTGGTGAAACTTCTTTCCAACAGCCCTTTGTCTGACTGTGTCTCCCTATTTAGAATTGTTTTGTATACTCTGTTAGATCCTATGTGCATATGCCTTTCTAGAACGGGCAGCAGGAGCCCTACAAACTAAATTATGTCAAGGTGTCTTATCTGGCACACAGGTGTTAAGACAGTCCCTACCAGCACGCTGAGACCTTCCAACTACCCTATAATTCAACCTTAAATACCTGCAGGCGCCTGGGAATTATATAGAATATGCAAATTAAAACTCCCATGAAAAATCACACTGCCTACCATTGTAATGATTTCATTACCGATGATAATGGCAGTTGTATGCCTGTGAGCTCCACTGAAACCTTCCAGTGCCTTGTAAAGACATGTGGCTTCTAGCTTGAGATGGGATGGAATCCAGAGTAGCATAATAAACATCATTCCTTTGCTTTCCCCTTTTTTTCCTATATGAACTTTGAAGACATTACACATTTTTTCAAGGAATTAAAAGAATTGTCTTTATTGCTTTTGTCTTGAACTCCCCTTTTATGTATGTGTGCTTGACACAAGAAATAACAAGGGCAAAAAATTATAAACACCCTTGTACAAGGCACGAGTTTATCTGTTTGTCAGAGATATTCCTCAGTATAGATCTTGGGCCCTGCGGTCCATTGGCCAGGACTTTGAAGCTCTGTTTCTGATTTTCCCAGCATGTCTTCCCCAGTCCCACAGAGCTCCCTTAGATGTCCACAGAAGGATGAGGACACAAACAGAATTGTGCCCTGAGTGGATTAGACTTCAATGTTCACTTCTTACGTGTGAGTGAGACATGCGTGGAGGGCAGGGGTGAAGCCCGTCTTCACTCTAACATTTCTTTGCTTCTTAGGATGAGCAATATTGAAACTGCACTTTCTTCAGCTTCTCCACATTGTGCATCACTGCTTCTTTCTGTCTGATGCTTAAATTAATGGCAATGGACTCATCCTCATTGCAAGCCTTACACCAGAGTTTATGTTAAGAAATTAAGCTGAGGACCTCCCTGGTGGCACAAGGGGTTAAGTCGCAGCACTATGTAGCATCCACAACCACTGCAGCAGGAGTTTGATCCCTGGCCAGGGAGGGGACCCACATGGCCCAGCAGACCTCTCCTGTCTCATCTGCTGCTTTCTGCAGCAGTATATTTCTGTCAGTCTGCCTGATCTGTTCCCCCACTCTGTCTCTGGTGAATCCTCTCACCTTCCCCACCCCCTGCACCTCAGGCCTGCACCCCAGCTCTTGTATGCATAAATAAATACATCTTTTTAAAAATACCAGATGGCCTCACTCATAAGACGAATATAGGGGAATAAGGAAACATAATAATAATAATAATAATAACACCAGGAATGACAACAACAAAAAAGACCCACAACAAAACAAGACAAAAATAATAAACAGACAACTACAAATCAGAAACGTTCTTCAGGGAAGAGGGAGGGATTGCGACCAAGAGGAGACTGGAAGAGCACAAGGGACTTTGGTAATTATGCACGGGTAAATGGGTGTGGAAAGTCTATGGGGACTACATCTAGAAAAGAAGGCAAACATTGTAATAAATAAATATCTTTATAAAAAAGAAAGAAATTAGGCTGAGCTTAAGCTAAAGTGGATCTCAATTATATAGTTCTATGCTCAGAGTGCTAGTCTCAAAGTCTGCCATGGCTGTAGACAACTTTATCAGCTTTTCTTATTAATTTATGCACATATTTATCAAATGACTATGCTTTATGGTCACCCCCTGAAGTAATTATCAGCATCAAGTAAGGAGGTGCAGGTAAAGAGCATATGCCTAGTACTCTATACCCCAAAGTCCAGTAATTCCCTTTCACCGGATAGAAATATTGGCAAATAACCCCCTGGTTTACTTCTATCTGTGATCCCACAAGTAGTGCCAACTTGGGGGAAATCAAGTCTGGGTTTCCCACTTGTGAGATCTTTTAGTAAGGAGGTTCCCAAATGTGTGCTGGACTGCCAGTAGGCCAGGAATTGTACTTACAGTAAAATCAGAGTTTTGTTTGATGGAAACAAGCACTAATGTGATCTTTTGGGGAAAAGCAATGTTAATACAGGGAGATCCTGATATAACATGATGTGAAATTGATAACATAATAAAGCTACATGACATTTCTGCCTTAGTGTGGTTTCTGGCTGGGAGTGATCCTGTTCAACAAGGATGCAGAATACGTGGGATGCAGAATAAGTGAATGAATGAGGTTCCCCTCATCTCCGAGCGCTTCTGTGCAGTGGATGGCAATGTCCTCTGTGATAACGCTGTCTCAGCAAATAGCTTTCCCTTGTAGTCCAAGAGACTAGGCCCGTTTGGGGAATATTACCTACAGACTTGGGATGTTGCATTGCACGTACATGAAAAGCAATGCAGTGCAGAGGCTAAGTGTGCAGTTTCTGGGGTTGAACTGCTGAGGTTCAAATCCTAGCTCTGCTACTTAGAAATCACTTAACTTTCAGCACTTTCTTCAATTTCTTTCAGAATAAGCTTCCTCCTCTGTAAATTTGGAAAAGATAATTGGACCCAATCTTTAGCGTTGCTGTGAAGTTAATATTGTGAAGTGCCTTGAACAGAGTTAGTACAAATATTGATATTTATGTCTCAAATATATCAGACTTTTGTTCTTCCTATATGTGGTTCAGATTCCAAAAGGAATTTTGGACTGCTAAGGTGGGCACACTTCTTTTTTCATTAACCCAAATAGGAATGTAAACCAATGTATCTAAAAGTAAGAAATACTGTTCCTACTATAGCACTTAAGTGGTTAGTTTGTCTTTATTATAAGACTGTAAATAACTTGAGATCAGTGAGGACTTGGTTTTCATCGAGAGCTACCATCATGTCTGCAATAGAGGGTAGTCAATACAATTTCGTTGAAAGGTTGAATGGGAAACTGAGCAGGTATGAATGAAGTAAAGAGCCTGGAATATCCAAATCACCTGCTATGTAGTTAAGCCCTCCCTCTTTCCTTGGGTCTCCATGTTTGTGGGTGAAATGATTCTGTATTGGGGGTTAATGAAGCAGCTATTCTAAGAAGGGGTTGTCCTCTTAGCCCAGACACTCCCTTTCTCATGGCATCTGCTCCTGTTTATGTAAGCAAAAAAAAAAAAAAAAGGCATGCATTATATTTTTATGAGCCTTGCGATTTATTCTGTTTTGTTGTCAGACCTTTGGGAATGTATTCTATAAACTTTATTGAGACAAGATATCTAGAGACGTTTGCATATGTCTGAGCTCAGCACAATATTACTTTTTAATGCACTTTTGACTTTGCAGGCAGAGGATCCAGTAAAAAATGTAAAACAGCAGTAGTTGGGGCTTTTTTTATTACCTGAATTTTGCCTCCCTAGTTTCAAAACAAACAAGTGCCTCATTCCAATGAGATAAACTGATACACATTAGTTTGGCACAATTACAAATGGGATATTTTTGTTGTTGACTCAGAAATGGAGTTTCCTTCCTTGACAACAGGTACAGAGTAGAGTGGATAACGTTCTTGACTGCTGAGATGAGAGCCAATTCCCATTCCTTATATAGGGGAACACAACCAGCTCTGCCTGGCAATGAAGAGGATGGTTGTAAATATAGATTCAGGCTCAACGATGGAGGAAACTCCCTTTCATCTTGGGGAAGAAACTGAGTCCCAAGGAGGTTGAGTGATGTACTCAGGTCCCCCAATCAGTGTCCTCATCCTGCACATAGTGTCAGAGGTAATCAGGGCTGAAATTAATGTGTGACGCCAACCCATAGGGTCAAGGTAGGGTGGGTTACACAGGACAACAAGGTTCAGATGCCATCAGCACAAAGAAAATGAACTCAGAAGGCCAAAATGAACAAAACTAGTATGAGAGCCAAAGCCTGTGTAGGAGTCTGGGGTTTAAAGAAGATAGGCATTAAGAAGGAAATAAGGCATGGAGCAGTGAAACTGGCAGGCACACTGACTAGGAATAAATTTGGCATAGGGCCTGCTGGTCCCCAAACCTGTTCCCACCAACTCATATTTCTCCCTTCTAATAGAGGTTGTCCCGGCTGATCAAAGGCAGTCAAGTTAAAGGAACTCAGTCCTGCTCTGTCTTCTGACTTTGACTTTCTCCTCCTCTTCATTCCCTTCCTTCTCCATCTCTTCCTTCATCCCCCTTCTCCTCCTCCTCTCCTTCTTCCCACCTCCTCCATTTTTGCTCCTCCTCTCTTTTAATAATTCTATTGCTATTTTTTTATTGTGGTAACATTGGTCTACAACATCATATAAGATTTATGGGAATAAATAATTTACACCACTTCAGATACACGTTCTAACACCACACCACCACCAAAACACTTAATTCTCCACCATAGTCCACTGTTCCTCTTCAACTTGTTTCCCATCACTCCCCTCCTCCACTTTCTGCTAGCCTGAATTCTAGGTCATATTACTAAGGTTTGTTTTGGATTAGTTTTGTCTTTTGTCTTTCTATTCCACATATGAGTGAAATCATCTAATCTTTGTCCTTCTAACTAATTTTGTTTAACCTATTCCCCTCCAGTTCCATCCATGTTATTGAAAATAGCAACAGTTCATTTTTTCAGGCATCAAATATAACTAATAGACTCATATCTCATTGGATACTTAGGCTATTTCCAAAACATTGAAAATAGTGCTGCTTTGAGCCTAAGGGTACATGTACTCCTTTGCATTAGTGTCTTTGCATTCTTAGAGTAGATAGGAGCAGGATTGTTGGATCATATGGTAGATGGACTTTTAAATTTTGAGAACCCTCCATGCTGTTTTCTATTGGGGTTGAACTAGTCCACAGTCCTACCAAGAATGTTCAAGAGTGCATTTTCCTCCACACCTTCACCAACATTTGTTGTTTCTCTTCTTTTGGTATGGGCTATTCTCTCATGTATGAGGTTGTATCTCATTTTAGTTTTGACTTGCATTTCAGTGAATAATTTTTATTCTTAACCTATTATTAACTATGGTCTCCTCACCTGTAAGAGAAATAAAATACTTTAAAACATAGAGCTATAGGCAGATTAAATCAGATAACATATGTTCCATACATAGTTTATATGAATAATGCCTCACATAAAAAAAAAACTTTACAAGTGTTGGATTATAATAGTAGTAAGGATAGTACTAATAATGATAGTTTATTTCCTATGGTCACCTAATCTTATAAGAAACTTACATGGTGGTATGAGAGCAGACAGGCTTACTTAGAATTTAAATGCATCATTTATTCATTCATAAACAAACACTTAGATAGCATATACTAGTACTAAGTGTTGGAACACAGGGGTAAATAAGACAGAGTCTTTCTACCCTTTTCTACCCATCATATCAGCAAAGACCTCTATCATCTCACCTTGACAATGGTAGTAGCACGGTCCTTATCTGTCTCCTTACCTCTACTTTGCCAACACCCACACTCTGTCTGTGTTTCATATAGTAGTTTTTCCAAACACATGAACCCTGTCCCTTCCTTGTTTAAAGTGTTAGGATGGGCTTCACAGCATTCTTGGAATTGGGACTACTGTCCTGACAGTATTGACCTTTGCCCAATACCTATCTTGTCCTGAGGCATCCTTTAAATCCTTGCCAACTATAGCCACAATTCCCTTGCTTATTTCTCAGCCACCAACTTCTCACTTGACCTGTCATTCTGTGTATTTGAACACTGATTGTACCCAATTCATTTATTTTGTGATCTCCTATCTAGTCAAGACCTCCTGTCATCAGACCTCCAAACAAAAAAAAATTGTTCTTTGCAATTTTTTGTTCTTTTCAGGATTAATGTGTTTCCTCCACTAAATGGCATGTCCTGTAATGGCAGGTACACTGGCCTTTTGTTCACTGCACATACCCTATTATCATATGCATATTCAGTGTCCAAGTCTTGGTCCTGACCTCAGTAGAGCTCATTGTTTTGTTCTAAAGGCCTGAGTCCAAGGAACAATGGGAAGAAGTAAGAATTTGCTCTATTTTAAAACTAAAAAAAAAAAAAAAAACTTCCCATGAAATGTATGGAAATGAGGGGATAATTGGGATGTTGAAGATACTTGACACCTAAAATTAGATCTCACAAATTTAAATCCCATGTCTTCACCTTTAAGGCTAACACAGCATGGACAAATATCCAAACCTTTCAGAACCTCCTATTGTGTTATTTAAATGAGAACAGTAATCACTGCTTCACAAACTTTTGGAGGACTTAGCGACAGAAAATATTAAAAGCATTTTGTGCAGTGTCTTTCACAGATAAGTTCAATAACTTTTTTTATTTTTACTTGTTATGATTACTAGTATTATCATCCTCACCGCAATAATGACTTTATTCCATGAAATGAAAAGTCTGTGGAAATGTGTATAGAAATAAGTGGATGAGATTGTTATATATGAGGCAACCACCTACCATCTATCTCAATGAAATGTCAAAAGCAAAGCACAAGAAGTTATACAGTCTGGTTAGAAACCAGCTTTTTAGAAATTTTTCAGAATCCCCTGGCATTAATGTAGGGGACACATTTAGAATTAGATATAGAGTCAATATCGAGTAGAGTAGGAGAGTGCGAGTGTTGAAATCAGAGCTGCAAGTAAAGGAGGCTGTAAAAAGAGTAAGTACGGGAGTTATAACCATTGAAGTGAAGTTCTCAGTGATGCCAAAACCCATGTTGTGCCACAGAGGGGTGGTTAAAGGGAGGTCCTGGAGTGTCACTGGTGCAGAGGTTAAAATCTCAATGCTATCAAGCTATTACCAGCCACTGCAGCTTGTATTCGATCCCCAGCTAGGGAGCTAATTCACATGGCACAGTGGACCTTTCCTGTCTCACCTGCTGCTCCCCTCAGCAGTGTATTTCAGTGGATCCATGTGTTCTGCTCCCCACTCTGTCTCTGGTGAATCCTTTCACCCCCTCACCACTGGCCTAGACCCTGTTCTTGTATGCAAAATCAATAAAATAAATCTTTTTTAAAAAAGGGAAGTCTGCAGTTGGAAGGACAATGTTCTCTCTGTGGATCTGACTGTGACTGTACATATGCATCTACAGGCACACGCATGTGCATATATATAAGTGTCCGTCTTACATATGTACATACGTACGATTTTCTCTTTATCTCTTCCATAGCTAATATTCCTAAAATCAAAAGCCAGTAGGTCTTCAGTCCAGGGGGTGCTACTTGGCTTCAGCAAAGATGTTCAGCTGAGAGAGCAGCAGTGTAGGAACGAGCTTGGAGAAGCCAGGAGCCTCACTGTGGCCCCTGACCTAGTCATCCACACTGCTGGTAGTCAAGCAATCTTTAGGGGATGGTTGGCTATTTTATTGCATTGGACAATTGGAGTGGAGCTCCAAATGGGGTTCTTTCCTTACATGTATGCTCACTGTGCTGATCTACCCACGTGTCAATCACATGTCAGTCCTAACTTACTGAAAATCATTCCAATTCATGATAGATGTCAATACTACAAGGAAAATATTTTCATTTTAATCCTTGTTAGCCTCTTTTTATGCTTCTATTCTGCTATGAAGCCAAGCCCAACATAGGAACTGATTATTTACACAACTCCCAGTGTGTGCAGGGTTTAATAAAGCAAGGCCTGCGGAGACCACCACAGCTGGATGTGGATCCAGTTCTACTGCTAACTAGAAGGCTACCTCTCTGGGTCCAATACTGATCAATATTATGCTATGTTTTATTTAGTCTTGTAAGTTGTCTGAAGTTTCTGTGAACTGAGAGAAAAAACATTTATCATGTGTCTGAGTTATTTCCTACATTTTCTCTGAACCTCCCTCTTCTTTTTTTTTTTTTTAAAGATTTATTTATTTATACATACAAGAGCTGTGGTACAGGCCAGGTGAGAGGATTCACCAGACAGAGCGGGGAGCAGAACAGGCAGATCAACGGAAGCACACTGCCGAGGGCAGCAGCGGGGCGAGGCAGGAGAGGTCTGCTACGCCATGTGGGTCCCTTCCCTGGTAGGAGGCAGGGATCGAACTCGTGCTGCAGTGGTTGCGGTTTGCTTCATAGTGCGTTGCTTAACCCACTGCGCCACCAGGGAGGCCCCTGAAACTGCCTCTTCTATAAAGTATAGATGAAAATATATTCATCAGTGGGTTACATGTTAATACTCTGTGTTATTACAGAAGTAAACCAGGAAATAAAGGCACTTTAGGGATGATAAAATGAGCAGAGAATATCATCTGACAATCAAAGTGTCTGGTAGTAGTTACACAACTATTTCCTACTAACCTTCCTTCTTTATTCATTTTCTCCCCTTTCTAGCAAATTAAAGAAAAAGTAATGACTTACTCCTTTCATGACCCCTCAGTTCCTTGACTCTTCCAACCTTCTACCAAAACAAGTGCATTGCGTGTCTACAGCATAGAGAGCCCAGTGCTACATGTCTTTGCTGAGACCAAGTAGCCCCCAGTGGACTGAAAACTAGCTGGCGATGGCTTTTGTATGTAGGAATATTGGCGATGGATGGGATAAACAGAAAATTGCATGTATATAAATAAGCAAGATGGACAGAAATATGTATATGTGTACATATGTGAAAAAGGGAAGGTCTGCGTGTGAAGACACACAGACTAATGGGAAGAAACACAGATATGCAAGCA
The DNA here is from genome assembly GCA_019455555.1 of Galemys pyrenaicus. NCBI lineage: Eukaryota > Metazoa > Chordata > Mammalia > Eulipotyphla > Talpidae > Galemys > Galemys pyrenaicus. Next base: position 1,941,155 of record JAGFMF010012144.1, on the reverse strand, counting down.
GTTCTGTTCTGAGATATATGATAGTAGATACCTCACACCATGAGAACGTAGTACTGGTAATAAAAGTGCTACAATATCACAAGGCAGGCTTCACTGGGGGGAGATGTATCAGCCCACTCTTCTACTCATGTGAGTAGTCCTGATGTTACAGCTATTTTTCTCAGCCAGGGGAACCTGCAGTTATATTATAGGAAGATTCTTCTAAAGTTTTTTTCAATGATAGACACAAACCATCTTCTTGAAAGATGACCAAATCTACCCAAGAAAGAAATGTTGCTGGGCTTATCTTCAGCGGGCAACACAATGACTGAGTGGTCCCTGGAGGCCTGCAGCTAACTTGCCCTGGGATTCTGTACTCTTCGCTCCTGCCTTCCAGGGCCTGAAGAGGAGCAGGCATGTCTGGAAAGCCTCCCATTCTTATCTCCTTTTCCTTGTGTTCAGTGCTTTCTTTGCAATCAGAGAGGAAGTTCATTCTGAAGATACCACAATCTGCAATATTTGAAAATGATCAGATTGCTCGCTGTTTCATATTAGAACTGCTCTTCCCTCCCACATAAATAAATGTGATATAATCTGGGTAATGAAATTTCTATAGCTAATATTTCCACGTCTGTTCAAAAGAGTTCTTGCCAACTACTGGTTCATTGGGAAAAAAGAGGCATATATTATAACATCTTTATTGACATTTATATTGAGTGACTTGGGAAAGTGTATAGTTGGTAAGTCCATACTTTGCATTACTCTGATCTGTGAATGTAGCAGAGTATCAGATACACTGAGAAGAGCTCGGTCAACATCTATGTCTATGTCTGAGTCAATTACATGCCTTTCTTCAGACAAAGGCGTCTCATTTCTGGGAATTGCTCCTTGTCCCTGCTATAGCTGCATGGTCCAGAGGAACATCAAAGCTCAGGGCTCTGTCTCCTTGATGTGAAAGTGAGCACGTGATCCACTTTGGGCCAATCATGAACCTTTCCCAACATTTTCAAGTTGGAAAGCAGAAAGTGTTTTTTCCTTTGTGAGGCTCTAACCTGGTAAGAAGTGAGCCCTAGATGCTATCTATCTTTTAATTAGCTGAGAGATGAAGACAAGTGGAAAGAAAACAAGGATGAGTGCTGAAGAGACAAACATGGTAGACTTCCAAGCATGGTCCTGTCACAGAAGAGGCTTTCTTTCACCCCTGCTCCTATCCATTTGGTGGTAAAAGCCAGCAGTAAATTTCCCTTCCTAAGTATGTTAGTTTAAATTTAATGCAACTCGCAACCCAAAATCATCCTGAAATATGACCTTCTATCATTTTTACTATTTGGGGGGAGGCAGTTGATGGGGTGGTATGACACTGTAGAGAGACCGTGGGGAACTTAATAATGGCAGCTTTCATTTTGATTTTGATTTTGCTCTTTTACTCCTGGATTTGCCTGACTCTTTCTGACCCTTTTCTATGGCTCTCCAATGAAAGGTCTTTTAGACTTGCGGCAGGCTTTTGGGCATTGCTTTGGGCCAATCCTATGTGGCTGGACTTTTACCCTCAAGGAGATGGGTAACTTTAGATGCTTAACTTAGTAACTATATTCTTTGTCTTTTCTGTATTGTTCCCTAATTGTATTAAAGTTCCTTTCCATTAAAAATAATAAGAAGAAGAAAGTTCAAAGTGAAAAGTAAAAAATCCATACACATGGCCAATAGGCATGTGAGAAAATGCTCAACGTCCCTCATAATCAGGAAAATGCAAATCAAGACCACAATGAGGTACCACCTTACACTGGTAAGAATGGCACACATCAAAAAACCAACAACAACAAATGCTGGTGAGGATGTGGAGGAAAAGGAACTCTAGTACACTGCTGGTGGGAATGCAAGCTAATCCAACCATTATGGAAGGCCGTATGGAGGTTCCTCAGTCTACTAGAAATGGAACTACCATATGATCCGGCAATCCCACTCCTAGGGATCTACCCAAAGGACACAAAAACACTGATCCAAAGGAGCACCTGTACTCCTATGTTTATTGCATCACAATTTGTAATTGGTAAGACCTGGAAACAACCCAAATGCCCAAAAGTAGAGGACTGGATCAAGAAGATGTGGTACATATACACAATGGAATATTATTCAGCAATCAAAAATGAGAAACTAGGTACATTTATAGAAACATGGATGGAGATAGAAGGAATTATACTCAGTGTAACAAGTCAGAAGGCAAGAGAAAAATATCGGCTGGCTTCACTATTAGGAGGAATATGAAAGAACAACAGAAACAATAAAGAATAAGCTCAAGGAAATGGGCAATTATAACCAAAGGCAAACAAAAAACTCAACAAGACCAAAAAGCCAAGATAAACCAAAGGGACAATGGGAGTGAATGGTAAGGAGGAGAGAGCAAAGATGGGGATGAGGGCAGAAAGAACACAAGGGACTGAGGTGATGATGCATGGGTGGAATGGTGGTGGGTACTCCCTGAGGAATACAAATGATGTAAAATATAATTAATTGCATAAAAAAAGAAAAGTAAAAAATCATGTCAATATCCTAGGGACAAAAAGTAGAATCCTGAAATGGGAAGATGTTTAAGGAAGGGATATCAGTTTAAAGAGTTTTGTTACTTTACTAAGGTTGTCAAAACAGTACCACAAGTCACGTGACTTTTAAAGCAATAGAAACTTGTTCTCTGGAGTCCAAAGGTCCAAAACCAAGTTGCGCAAAGGTCCACAATCAGAGAGCTCCGAAGGAAAATTCTTCCTTGTCTCTTCCAGCTTCTTTGGCTTATGCTAGTTTAGCTCCTGTCCCTGTCTCTGCTCTGTCTTTATAGGATTGTCTTCACTCTGTCTTTGTGAGCTTTTTTTGACACCGTTTTCATCTCTCCCAACATTATTAAAGAAAAAGTAATGATGATAGATCTCTAGAATGTAGCCATTTTGGGGCATTCGTCTTTTGAAAATGTGATGTTTGATTTCCAAGCACGTGCAAATGTGTACAGGGATACCAACAGAACTAAGGAAGTGAGAAGCTAACATTCTAAAACTGTTCATCTTCCAACTTTCTACAGGTGAGGTCCCTCTTTGGTTTGACAATAACTGCCTGAACAGCTACTGTAAGGACACTCTCATTGGAATTTGGGCCCACTTTATTCCAGTTTAACCTCAATATTATTATTGTTATTAATTATCTTAGTATAATTTTTATTTTAACTCTATTTGCAAAGATTATTTTGTCAAATAAAGTTCCCTTCAAAGATCCCAAGTGGCCATGAATTTTGGGAGGATGTTATTCAGTGTATAGCAAGGGCCAAACTGAAGTTGAAGCCTGAATTTTATAAGAAACTGTTAATTCTACAACTCCAGAAATCCTCTGAACCTCAGATGCTTTATAAATTGATGTAATGTTAACTATCTTTAAATAATTTTTGTTAATATTAAGGGAAATATATGAGCTTCATCTTTCTTTGTGTCTGATACTTTATAGGTGCCTAAATGTCATACTTCTGCAATTCTTATTATTGATTATCATTAATTATAGAAAAATGAATCATGAAATACATGGTGAACAGAAGTATAAACAATCTACTGTGAGAATTTACTGAGGATGATCAAGGAAAACTTCCTGGAAGAGTTTCCATGTTTAGTTGGAGCTTAAAATTTAATAGTTTCATTTTATGAGGAATCTATGGGTGTGAGATGAAAGTACAATTCAAGAAAGGATCTAGGTTAATATGATTGAACTGAAGAATAGCCTTTTAGTTGTTCAATTCACTCCACATGGGGCCTCCCTAGTGGCGTAAGGGGTTAAGGCACAGCTCTGTGAAGCTGTTCTTAGCCACTGCAGCATGAGTTTGATCCCCGGCTAGGGAGGTGACCCACATGACACAGCAGACCTCTCCTGTCTCTCCTGCTGCTCCCCTCAGCAGTGTGTTTTGGTCAATCTGCTGTTTCTATCCCTCCCTCTGTCTCTGGTGAATCCTCTCAACCCCATACCTCTGGCCTGTACCCCAGTTCTTATATGCATAAATTAATAAATCTTTAAAAAATTCATTCCGCATGATTCATCTAGAAGAAGAAATATACAATGCATTAAAGAAAGGTCATCAGTTTGAAAATTTGACTTTTCATAAATTTCAGTGTAAGAATAATTTCAAGATTATAGTCTTTGACTAGAATCTGGAAAGTTAGTATTCTTTATTGTGAAAAAGAATAGATCTTTATATTCTGAAGTTGAGTGGATGGTCAGATTGATATTTTTCAATAAATACTAAGAAACCAAAGATCCAACTAGCTTTATGCCATTCGAAAGGTTTGGTGACATTTGTATGTTGTTTTTCTTCAACTTGATGTCAAGTTCTTTGAGTATGGGGACTGTGGTTTCTAACATAGTATCCTCAGTCATGGAACATAGCAGGTGCTGAAAAATCATTTATTGAACAATAGAGATTTTACACACATATTAAAATCACACATTATAGTCTATGTGAAAAATCAACCAATATGTAATCCTGAGTTTTGTGCTATCACTCATATTAATATTTCCCCCACAACTCTGCCAATGAGAAACAAAAGGCCCAAGTGGAAAGTAAATTAAGATTAAATGTGGACAGCTGATTTTTCTACTTCCACCTTTGCACCTTCCCCCACCCAGTAGATTATGGAACATCAGTCAGAGAGAACCGTTAACACATTATTCAGAAAGTATCACTCCTCTGCTTACAGCCTCTAGACTCATCTGTGATAGATTAAAGACAACTATAAATTCTTGCTACCCATCTCTTTAAAAGGGGAAACTGAATTCTATTTCTCCTCCCGTCGAATCTTCCTGCACTTAATAACTTACTTGACCCTGGGATGTGATATAAGTAACATTCTGAGACTTTTGAGTCTAAGTTGTGTTTTTCTTCCACTTTTTACTACTGGCACATGGTATACACATTTATTTATTATCTTTCCCAGTATTATATTATTAGCTTTATGAAGATGCAGACTTTGATGGTTCTTGACACTATTCCCGATGCTTACAACCCTTTCTGCCACATAGTGGACATTCAGTAAATATCTGCTGAATGAATGACTTGAATGAAACTTACAAAATTGGATTGTTAACACCACATTGGTGACAAAGTAGTACTTTATAAAAATATTCCCCTCCTCAGGCAGAACACAGGCTGATCAACTTAATTGTTATTTCCTCTGCTTGAATTTCTGTGATTTAGCTTAATCTTCTATCCTTGCCCTTCAAACCTATTTGCTCTTGATTTAATCAGCAGGATCAGAACTATTGCTCTTCTCTTTGCCCTTCAACCACTCACATAAAAATGACTGACAGTTAATCATGTTTGACGGGGATCTCTTTTCATCTTTTGCCTTTCCCTACAGTAAGGCTAAACTAGGTTACCCACTTTAATAAAACAACTCGTATTAATGCATATTTTAAAGTATAGTTCTCATAAGTTTTAAATATGTGTTTTTATTTCTTCCAGTTTTAAATAAGATGTATTTCATCCATCCCATATTTTTTCCACCCCAGTTTCAATGAAAATGGTGCTATCCATTCTCTTCTTAATTTATTATTCTCCCTAAAATAATGCATATGGGCCTATGACTTTAAGTATCATCCATAGTTTTATGGATTTCGAATACACAATGGCATCCCAGATCGCTTTATATCTAAACTTATATATTCATATACACAAGGTCAGTGGACCACCATCCACACTTAAAAAAGTGTTTAGCCTTTTTGTCCCTTATACAAAAATAAAATATATCAATTTTAATATATAAATTATAAAAATATATAAATTATACAAAAATTGTACAAAAAATAGCCTTTGTGTCTCTTTGACAAAAATGATTGTCTGCAATCCAGTGTTTCCAGATAAATAACATTGCCATTCATTAGGTGTTTCAGGTTACATCAAGGGGTGTAATAGTTACTTTCCTTTTTTCCTCCCCAACCCCATCTTCAGTGTAATGTCAGATCCTGTCATCTCTGAAACAGACTCTACCAAGTCCACACACTTCTTTTTATTTTCCATCATCACTACTCTGGTCCACAGCATCTTTATCTTTTTCCTATATTATTTAAAAACCTTTCTAATTTGTTTTTCTATCTCAACTCTTGTTTTCCTTCCATCTGCTATGTATAAAGTGACTGATTTATTCTATTTATTTTATTACAAAGTAGCAAATATTTCAAAAGCATAATTTATTTCATATGTCTGCCACATAAAATCCTTCAAGGTTTCTTCTATTAACCTTCACAATAAATTCCAAATTCCACAGCATGATTTACAACTAGCATGGTCTGTCCTCTGTCCACTGATCACTGAGGTCCACTCTTTTATCACTCACTTCTGGCCCAACTACACTGACCTCTTTCCTGTTTATTAATTCATTCATTAGTTCATCCTACAGGTGATGGAGCATCTTCTAAGTGTCAACCTGTCTTTTCAAGCAGTGAACAAAAATATCACTGCCCATAGCAGCTTATTTTTTCTCAATGAAACAGTAAAAAACAAAAAAAAATAAAATAAAATGCCAGATGAGGTGTGTTATAACTTAATAATAAAGTAAGGAAGACAATCAAGATGAAGCTACTCTATTTTAGACAGTTTTAAAAAACACGGATTTGAATAATGAAAAGATGTGAGCCAATATAGTTCTTAGGATATCTACTCAAGGCAGAGGATATAGGAAAGAAAACCTTCTGAGATGAGAACTGCTTGTATTTTAAAGAACAATAAGGATGTCTGTGTGGCTGGAACACAGTGAATAATAGAGAGGTAACAATGTTCTAGGTCTTGTTTTTTTTTTTTTTTTAAGATTTTATTTATTTATGCATACAAGAACCGGGGTACCAGCCAGATGCGCAGAGGCAGCAAGGGGAAGGGGTGAGGGGTGAGAAGATTCACCAGAGACAGAACAGGGGGCAGAACAGGTGGATCAACTGAAATACACTGCTGAGGGGAGCAGTAGATGAGGTGAGAGAGAGATCTGCTGTGCCATGTGAGTCCCCTCCCTGGCTGGGGATTGAACTCACGCTGCTTGCAGTGACTATGAGAACCCCACAGTGAGGACCTCAACCTCTTGCACTATCAGGGAGATCCCTAGGTTTTGTTCTTTATAAAGACTGTGTTTTATACTATGAGTGAGATAGAAAACCCTTTGGAGGCTATGAGTAGAGGAGCAACTGACTCACTCTGTTCCTGAGAGACAGCATGATTACAGTGGAAGTGGCAGATGAGTAAGGGGACACTAAAAGAGTGTTCAGTGAGAAATGGTGGTATCTTGGATGAGAGAGGAAACAGTTGAAGCGAAAGTCATAGATTTGGAAATGATTCTTGAAGGTAGTACTAAAACAGCTTACTGACGGGTTGGGTGTGGGTTGTGGGAAAAATAAAGGGGTCAAACAGTAATTTGATATTTGGAACTATGTATCTGGTAAGGATTGATATTAAAAATATATACAAGGGCCTCCCTGGTGGTGCAGGGGTTAACGTCTCAGCACTATCAAGCTATTGCCAGCCACTGGAGCATGAGTACCATCCAAGCCAGGGAGCTGACCCACATGGCTCAGCAGAACTCTCCTGTCTTGCCCATTGCTCCCCTCAGCAGTGTATTTCAGTAGATTCTCCTGTTCTGCTCCCCACTCTGTCTCTGATGATTGCTTTCAACCCCCCTCGCACTTCTGGCCTATACACCAGTAGAAGTATGCATGAATAAATAAAGTATACCTTTAAAATGAAAAACTAAAAAAATAGAAATAACTCACACAACTCGATAGATTTCCCAAGTAATCCATTTAGAAATAGACAAACCACCTAAATAAACATTTTTTTTCCTTAAAGAAAATGTATAAATGGCCAAAAGGGCATGAACATAAGCGTAATGTCTCTAATTGTTAGTACAGTGATAGTCAAATCCATGCCTGTTATAGTGGCTCATATGAGACAAGAGAAACCATGCAGGTAAGGATTTGGAGAAATGGTAACCCTTGTATACCACTGGTAAGATTGTAAAGTGGTGCAGTCACAAAGACAACAGACTGGATGATCCTCAAAAAATTAAAAATAAAAATAATTATGATCTAGCGATTCTACCCCAGGAAGATCTGAAGGACATGGAGAGAGCTGCACCTTTCATGTTGAAAGCAGTATGTTAACAATGGTCACTTCACATGAAATGAATCACACAGAGAAGACAAATACTGTATGATCTCTCTTACAGGTGGAATCTTACAGAAATTATAGAGAAAGGAATTAGATTTGTGGTAATCAGGGTTGGAAAGAGTAGTGAGAGTGGTGATTGGAGGAAGGTGTTCAAAAGTTTTAAATTTATAATAATTACTAAGATACAATGTACAACCTTTTCATGTCTATGAATATTGTGAAGAGGATAAATCCCATGGGTTCTCATTATACGGATTTTTTTTTCTTTTTCTATCTTTTATATCTAATGGGATATCGAGACTTACTGTAGTAATCATTTCATGGATTATATAAGTAAAATCATTCTGTATACCTTAACCTTGTACAGTGATGTGTGTCAATCATATTTCAGTACAGCTGGACAGTAAAAAAATAAATAATGATTGTAAGCTTTGACCTGACCAACTTGATTGAACAGTTTACAGTATGCTGGATTCTAATGAGTCCAAACCAAATCATTTATTCAACAAATAGTTATTGAATAACTACTTATGCCAAACATAGTTCTGGGATTGGATATACTGATTCAAATTCTGTTCCTGCCCCTGAGATATTCTCAGAGGATATGAAAGCACACATACAATGAAAGTCCATCTTCCATACATCCATCATCTAAGCACAATTTCAAGGCAGCACAACTATAATCATTCTAAACTCAGGCAAAAACTCCAGATTTATTTCCAAACTTTCTTCTATCAAATTCTTTTGTGTCCTGGGGTAGTTTGTAATTTCATCTTTTCTTTTAATTTTCTGTGATAGTTATAAATCAAGAATACCATTATTTAGTGACCCCATAAACGACTTACCATGTCCCATTTAAAAATAATTCACCACTCCAATGTTAGTTCAATAGTTTTATCAGGACTAAGAAACTGCAGGCTAAGGATACATTGATCTAAATAGCTACTCAGTTGCTAACAGGAACAGAAATAGATTCATAAGTAATGAGATGATTGACCTTATGCCACTAATGGTAAATACTTTCAACTGGAGATTTCCCTGTAATTGTAATTAAGGACACCTTTCTGGGCCTTGTCTTTTTGGGTGTGTGGAAGTCACGAACATGCCATGCACTCAGATCAATGGAAACTTAGGACATTTACCAACCTCCATCAGCACACTCTTTTTGGAATTCTTGACACAGAAAGGAGATACAACCAAGTTAAAAAAAAAAAAGGGGAGCATTTTTTGTGTTGAACTATACTGGATATAAGCAAGAGAAAATGACTGCAATTGGATGGAGTGTTCAAATTTTCATTAAACCATCAATACAGGGCCTCCCTGGTGGCGCAGTGGGTTGGGCAGCGCACTATGAAGCGAACCGCAGTCACTGCAGCACGAGTTCGATCCCTGCCGCCGGCCAGGGAGGGGACCCACATGGTGCAGCAGACCTCTCCTGCTGTG
>JAGFMF010012144.1:1914531-1931481 GCA_019455555.1 Galemys pyrenaicus | reverse complement strand
TCCCTGCTCTCTGTGGTGAATCCTCTCACCCCCCACACCTCTGGCCTGTACCCCAGTGCTTGTATGCATGAATAAATAAATCTTAAAAAAAAAAAAAAAGATCAATACAATTGCTAATGATATGACTGTCAACAGTTGGTTGAAAGTACAGATGATGCAATGTGGATTCTCCAGCCCCCTTGTTCTTGGGATTTTGCTTGAAGCCCAAAGTTGCTGCTGATCAGACTGAAATGTTGAGTCGGGCAGGGGGCCTCTCACCAGGACAAAAGTCATGGTATAAGGATATCTGCTGAAAACAGCAGGCAGACATTATGGCCAGATTAGTATAACCAGCTAGACCACCTTGACAGGAAGCTAGGTGTAAACAGAACCTAGAGATAGGATGTTTTGATCAGCAGTTAAAAGTGCCTGATGCATAGCATTTAAAAGTGTCAGGATGCTGACAAATAACTATTATTATATTTTTGTAATAATCAGGTAACTGAAAGGCTCATCAGAGACTCATAATTGCTTACTCACTCCATGTGTTAAGTTCCTGCAAAAAATTAGGGATGTTCATACACACACACACACACAATCCCCAGGCAACAGCCTCTACTCACTCCCTTATAGCTTGTGCCAGACTATTACACATTCCCCCATCCACACCCCCGCTACACACTTTCCTTCACATATTTCTCCACTATTTAACCCACTTTGAGACTGGCCATGGGGAAAAGGCTGTGCATCTCCAGAGATGTGAACCCCTCTAGGTCCCTCTCTATTATTTGGACTTTGAGTTATCTTTCCTGTGTCCCACACTGCTCTGAACGCTGCTGCCCCGGGAGGCAACAATGGAGGCTAGTAAGCTAGCAGATTTCTTGAGCCCAGCTTAGATAAATCACTAGAGTCATAATAATTTAAACTTGAATCAGTCACCTTGTTCTTAGGAAGTCAATTTTTTACTCCTAAGTTTGATTATATACCCCCTGAGATGCCCACACCATAATTGACAGATACGTGTGTATATAGCATATTCCCAATTCTTTTTTTAATTTTTTAAAAAATATTTTATTTATTTGTGCATTCAAGAGCTGTGATACAGGCCAGAGGCACAGGGGTGAGAAGATTCACCAGAGACAGAGTGGGGAACAGAACAGGCAGATCAACTGAAATACACTGCTGAGGGGAGCAGTGCACAAGACAGGAAAGGTCTGCTGCACCATGTGGGTTCTCTCCCTGGCTGGGGATCTGACTTGTGCTTCACTGGCTGTGGAAGCCCCACAGTGCGGCGCTCAACCCCTTGCACAACCAGGGAGGCCCATATTCTCAGTTCTTTGCAGGAACTTAACACATGGAGTGAGTAAGCAATTATAAGAGTCCCTAATGAGCCTTTCAGTTACCTGATTATTACAAAATATAATAATAATTATTAGCGTCTTGCTATGCATCAGACACTTTTAAAACTATGGTTGCTTCATTTAATCTGCATGGAAAGATCTCTGGAGTATGTATTGTTATTTATTTAAAAAATCATTTTACAGGTGTAATAATTGAGGACCAGAAATGTGAAGTGCTCTATCTAAGGTCACATAGGTCAACAAAATGTTTCTAAGATTCAAGCCTACACTTAAATATTTTAAAAATCATTCAACATTGGACTTGAGCTTCTTGAAGCCAGAAAATAAATTGGCAGAAAGCTTGACACTAATGTTCTTCATGGGTGCCTATACATCATCTTATAAAGAGAGTCAGTGATAAAATACTTTTTCTCAGCTTTCAGTTTCTTAAATTTGGCATCGTTGAGATAGGGGGTTGTAGTGCTCTATGTCATGCAGCCTTTCCTGTGTATTGTATGGTAGTTAGTACTTTCACTTGCCTTTACTTTCTGATACCAGTAGCACCTCCTTAATTTTAAGAGTTGAGGAAGTCTCCAGACATCATTAAATGGCCCTCGTTCTGCCTTGAGAAAAACTGGCCAACACAGAGATTATAATTTCTGTCTCTTACTTCTTACAAGAAGGGTGTGTGTATGTATTTCAGTATGTATTTCAGGATTCCCTTCAGTTTGACTATAATGAACTTCACCTGCAAGTGATATGAGGCAAGACGATTTAATGAATTGCTAAAATGTTCTAAAGTTAATATTCAAGTCAAATGGGATCAGCACTTTCTTGGAACAAAATGTGAAACTGAAAGATGAAAACAGATATGTTTGCAAAGGGGCTGCAATGTCCTGTGAATCAGGCCCTGGAATCCCCCTCCACTAACCTTACAGCTCGCATTTTCTTCATGGCAACCAGGGAAATGAGACGCTAATACTGCTCCCCGCCCCACTCTCACACTCAGTTTTAATCTTCTAACAATGCAGAAAAGATCCATTGTGTGCTTCACACCAGTGTAAATGATACCATAAATATTCATTAAAACGTAAGACTGGAGGGCCCTCCCTGGTGGCGCAGTGGGTTGGGCAACGCACTATGAAGCAAACTGCAGTCGCTGCAGCACGAGTTTGATCCCCGCCGCTGGCTGGGGAGGGAACCCACATGGCGCAGCAGACCTCTCCTGCCTCGCCCGCTACTCCCCTCAGCAGTGTATTTCGGTTGATCTGCCTGTGCTGTTCCCCACTCTGTCTGGTGGATTCTCTCACCCCCCACACCTCTGCCTGTACCCCAGTGCTTGTATGCATAAATAAATAAATCTTTAAAAAAAACAAACATAAGACTGGAAACATGCTACTTTTACAGGTGATGAGGCAGAAATAGCCAGGACTGCTTGGAAGATGTCAGAGGGACACACTCTACTGAGGAGGCAGGAGAGACAGATCTGACCTGACTTGAAGGAGTGGGAAATGTGGAGTAAAGAGATTTGTTTTCAGTTTCTCTACATGAGATATGCATGTCGTGGGTACTCAAGTTATATTAATTACAGTCCTGTTACATTTAAAGAGACTAGAGTACTCACTACTCACTGACTATTAATTAGCGACATTGACCACACAGAACACTCAACATAAAAAAAGAATTGAGTTCTGTCTACTTACCTATGTTAAGCAGTGTTTGCTGGCTTATTACATGCTTTATAGCATTTATGATGATCATAGCACTCAAAGTCAGTAAAATATTTTTTATTTTACACACGAGAAAGGCAAGGTGGACCTAATTGCCCAAGGCCATAAAACAAATGAAAAGGGGCCAGTATTTGAATGTAGGTCTGTGAACTCCAAAATCAATGTTCTTTCAATTATATGACAATATAGAGAATGTAAAATACTTTATGGTAGCTCATATTATCTTAACTGATGTTCAGAATAACTCTTCTTGATAAGGAAGACAAGTACTATAGTCTTTAATTACAAACGAACAAACTGAGCCCTATTCCAATTCCAATCCAAAGGAAATTTTTACCCCCAAGATAGTTTTAATGTTAAAATCAGAAGCAAAGAGAACTACAATCCTCCTGTGGGGTGGGTCACAGTGACCGGCATCAAATTCTGGCTCTTTAGATTTTAGCTTTGTGAACATATAAGTCACTTAACTATCTGTGCTGCCTGTCCTTTATCTGAAGAATGGAAATGAAAAAGGGGCCTCTCACTTTTTGAACATAAAAACTAAATGAGACTGTACATATGACGAGTTTACAAGATTCCATAACATAATAAAATTTCAACAAGTATTAGCAGAAAATTTTTTTCCAAAAATATTTATCAAGGGGGACCTTCCTGGTGGTGCAGGGGTAAAAGTCTCAGCACTGTCAATCTATTGCCAAAAACTGTGGCATGAGTTTGAACCTCTGCCAGGGAGATGACCTGCATAGTGCAGCAGACCCTTCCTATCTCTCCTGCTGCTCCCCTCAGCAGTGTATTTCAGTAGATCTGCCTATTCTGCTCCCCACTCTGTCTCTGGAGACTCCCCTAAATCCCTGAAAACTCTGGTCTACATGACAGTTCTTGTATGCATAAATAAAAATAAATCTTTTAAAAAACAAAAAATATTATCAAAACCTAGTGTATGTAAGATGGCGGGTTGGTTAGCATGGGGAATTTTGCATTTCTTGAGCACCTGCTATATGCTAATCAGTTTAATTTGGCTAGGTTATGTCAGTAATATAAACAGAGAGGATGAAGTTATTATTATAAGCACCCTACAATATGACTCATGTACTGACATTGGAGTCTTACCCATCAATCTTCAAGTTAGTTTTCACCTTAAACTCTACTCCCCCAAACTTCCTCTTCACCATTCTTTTATCCCTTCTAAGTGTTAGATTTCCAAGCAAGTTATTTGGTATTAAACACACAGATGGTATTAAACACCCACACACACAAACATTCCTAATATTTAATTTGTACTTGTGATGTGCTAATATGCTCATGCATTCTCTCATTTAATCCACTTAATCTTGATAACAGGCCTATGAAGTATTTATTTTATAATGGTCACTTAACAGATAAGGGAAAATGAGTCTCAGGGAGCCTAAGTAAATTTTTTGAAGTCATATAGTCAGTAACTCATTGTCACTAAAATAAGTCATCCGACACCAGAACCCTCCATATGCCCTTCTGGCATTTACTTTTTCATTCTGCCTCGTATTCCTGTCAATATTCCATCCATACCCTCTTCTTGAGAAAGAGGGAACAAAAACATAATTGTATATTGTCAAAGGTAAGAATGCCTTTTTGGAAGTGAAAGCTCACTATTCATTTCAGATCGCTTAAGATCACAAATTTGCAAAGTTCAAGATGAACAATTTGATTCCAGACTTGGCAGAAAAAAAAATCTCCATATACCTTTTTCTCTGATATTTATCTGATCTTTTAGATGTAGATATCTAAAATACACTACAGATTTATATCCCTATTTTGGCATTTTTAGTTTCAATAATGCAAATACTTAAGAGAACTACACATTTTTGAGGAACCAGTCTAAGGGAAAATTATTAGTTTGATCAGAATCACAGATCAAGTCAGAGATTTGAGCTGGGAAGGCATTGGGAAGGAGGACGGTGAGGGCAGGTATGACACTTGGCTTCTTGATCAAATTTAAGTGAGTAGAGAGAGTGTCAATGGCAACAAAGAAGGGGGGAAGAAAAGAACCTATGCAAACAGGGTATTAGGGAAAGTGACAGACAGTGAAAAAGAAAAGGTTTGGATGTATTTTATGGTTTCGGGTCTTATGGTCAATGGTCTTTTATCCATTTTGAATTGGTTTTTTATCCATTTTGAAATGGTGTGAAGTAGTAGTTAAATTTCATTCTTTTGCATGTGGTGGTCTAGTTTTCCCAGAGCCATTTATTTAGCAGACTATCCTTGTTCTATTGCATAATCTTTGCTCCCTTGTCAAATATTCTCTCTCTCTCTCTCTACCTACCTACTTATCTACCTGTCTATCTATAATATATTATTATGTAACAATATATAATATACACACAAATTTATACATATTATATAATTTTTTAAAGGCTTGGATGGCTGGCACAGTACAAGAGAGTGAGAAAGAAATAAGAAAATTTTAAGCCAGGACCCTGGTGAAATTCATTCTCCTTTATGGGCCTCCCTGGTGGCACAAGGGGTTAGGTACAGCGCTATGAAGCTATCTGCAGTCACTGCAGCACGAGTTTGGTCCCCTGCCAGGGAGGTGACCGACATGTTGCAGCAGACCTGTCCTATCTTGCTCTCTGCTGCCCTCGGCAGCTCCCTTTCAGTCAGTCTGCCTGTTCAGCTCTCCACTCTGTCTCTAGTGACACCTCTCACTGCACCTCTGGCCTGTACCCCAGTTCTTATATGTATAAATAAATAAATCTTTTAAAAAATTAATTCTTCTTTAATGTCTTACAGATGCCCCACATTGATCTGCTATATCAAGAATCAAATGTAGGTCCTCCCTATTTGCACAAGGGGTTAAGGTGCAGCACTATGAAGTATCACAGCCACTGCAGCATGAGTTTGATCTCCAGCCAGGGAGGTGACCCACACGGCGCAGCAGACCTCTCCTGCTTCACCTGCTGCTCCCCTCAGCAGTTTATTTCAGTCAATCTGCCTGTTCTATTCCCCACTCTGACTCTGGTGAATCCTCTTACCCCTCACATATCTGGACTGTACCTCAGTTCTTATATGCATAAATAAATCTTAAAAGAATTGAGTGCATGTGTTTTGAAAGAGATCTTCCAAGCAATTTTAATATGTCATTCTTCTAAGAGCCAATTGTTTGCATTTTTCAATAGATAGAATGTAAATTGAGAAGCAGACACAGAAAGCAAAAGTTATTGTAGAAGAGCAAAATAAACACAGACATTAAATATAGTTCCTTAAGCATTTTTTTCTTTCAAATGATAGTCATACAGTTACAATTCTGTGTGCACTGCATAACTTACAGTAATTTCATCTAGAGCTTTCAAGCTCCAGTATAAAGAAATTCCAATAGTTAATATAGTTTTACATTCTTTTCTATTTTATTAAGGACTGCAATAATATTCCTTGTGGAGTTCACAGCCTCATTTTAACTTGGAAATGACATAGTTGTTTGGAAATGCAAGCCAGATATATGAATAACTCCCAAACAAGCCCAATGACTTAAGTATTTGTCTTACCTATAAAGATTCTCTTTCCTGCCTGTCTTTAGTACTATTTGGACAATTGACCTCTAACCTTGTCATTCTTTTTTCAAGTATGACTCTTTAAGAAAATGGGAGTGAGGAACAAATTAGCATAGAGACTCTTTGCAAGTCATTATGTTGGTCTGGCTTAAAGAATGTTTGCAGATATCAAAGATTGGCTTTTCAGCTTTTCTTTACCTGACAATGTAGTTACTTTATATTCCACATATTAATGCCACAATCTGGTATTCTCCTTCTGACTTATGGTCATAGAACTGAGATGTCATGGAGGAGAAGGGAAAGATTAGGGAGGGAGGGAGACATAATGGTCTGTGATGGTGGAGTATGGGTGAGTGGGTGGTGGATACAATAGGGTGGTAATACCTGATGGGGCTACCTCACTGCTACCTCTGTTAAAAGTATATTCATTAAACATTCAAAATAAAACAAAATAATAAAAAGTGAATGTTTGCAGAGAATGATAACAACATATTTCCCATTCCTCTTGTTTGAGTGTTTGGCATTCTCAAGATTATCTGGAGAACAAAATAAGGTCCCTGGCTGATGGAGGTGACAAGATTTTAATAGATATTAAATGTCATACACACAAAGTTGACAAGTCTAATGGAGTTTTCTCTGATATTAATCGAATTAACTGACATGGAAAGTTTCTAAACCTAATGAACATAGGCTGCTGTCCAAAGCAGTTACCATCCAAATGCATGCAAAGATGGACAGAACTAATTGTGCTTTATGATCTGCACATTTGGAGACCTGAAAAGAAGGTTCAGTTGAAAGGAAGACCTTGGAGCTTGGTGCCTTGTAGTTTACTGCTTACATGTCTGGTAATGAGTTCGCAGACATAAAGACTGTCATTAAACACACCTGCATCCCGGGTCCCAGGGGCCCACATCTGCTTGTTAGAGAAGACTTTAGGGAAGGTCTGATGAAAGAACAGATAAAAGGAAATAAATTTCTTATAGCATTTGTAGAGTTGGGAACTCCTTGACAGCTGACTTCTCCTTAAACTCCCTGTAAACTTCCAATTGGATGGAAACTTTTATTTGTATTTTTCAGCACACAGGTAGACTTCACATATGGGATCTGTGGACCTTCCCTGTGGTGCAGTGGGTTGAGCTTGACACTGTGAAGCACCCACTGCACTGCAGTGAGAGTTCGATCCCCGGCCAGGGAGGGGACCCACATGGCGCAGCAGACCTCTCCTGCCTCACCTGCTGCTCAGCACTGTACTTCAGCCGATCTGCCTGTTCTGCTCCCCACTCTGTGTCTGGCCTGTGTCACCTCCTGTGATCTGGCCTGTACCCCAGCTCTTGTGTGTGTAAATAAATCATAAAAAAAAGATTAAAAAAAACCCCAAACCAACATATGACATCTGTGCCAGTCATTTTTGCTTGTCCTTGCAGACCAGTGCTATGCTCCTTACCACCTTGCTTTCTGTCCTTGTTGACAAAGTCACCAGATCCCTTTTGCTCTGGTTTCTGGCTGCTTTGGTCAATGGTCACCCCAGGAGACGAGAGAGATAAAGGGTAGAGTGAGGTTGTGGTTCTAACTCCTAAACCCTCTTCCTGCAGGGCTAACTAAGACAGGCTTTTATCCATCACCAACCCCGCGCACCCTCAAAGAAAGCCAGCTCTGTAGTTATCCTTCCTTCCTGTATCAAGGTATATTTCCCTTTGTAGAGCAAGTTTAAAAACAGAGTTTCTCAGGCTGTTTTCCCCCCGTGACCTTCCAGAACAGGTGGCCTAGAAGATGACTTGTTGCCTTGAGATGTCGTCTATGTGTGGGAAAGCAGCAAATAACAACTAACCCTGATGTATAGTTGGCGTGTGCAAAATATACTTTTGTAAAGTAGGCCTAAACCAGCCCTGTGCTGGCTTTGTCTATAAATCATATAAAAGCTAAAAGGGCTCCCGAGGGGGATGTCTGGGGTTTGCCAGTACTCACACAGCTGTTGCTGCTGCTGCTGCTGCTGGGGCCAAGGGGACTGGGAGCCCAGGGGCTGTCCACCCACCTGCCAGGAGCCGCCGCTGCTGCCTGCGCCCCATGCCCGCTGCGTGCCTGGGGGCCGCCAATGCAATTGCTGCTGCCAGTGTTATCTGCCTCCAGCTGCTTCGACAGACATGTTGTGGGTCCTGCCCAAGCTCCCTGACTCTTTTCCCATCTGTGGGTATGTGAGCCGGGCAAGCTGCTAGGGCTGGCCTGACACCCTCTTCCACCTTCCAGGCTGAAGGGAGATGGACCTCACCGTCGTGAGCCCGTGCGGCTGTGAGGGCCCATCCACGCAATTTTAAGTAAAGTTACTGAATCCACTTGGGCTTACTGCCACCCTCTGAACTTGGTTAACACTACTTCTATCACTGACCTTGTGATAGTAAGACCGCCCTACACTTGGGGAGATGGATTCAGGTTTGCTGAAGGAACAGGAATGAGGAAGGGCGTCATTGTGAATGCTGGAGATGGGGCGCATGTAATCTTATCTTCAACAACGTAAATGAATCTACATCAGCTGCCAGAACAAAAATCTTAATATTCTTATGAAAATACTACACTTCACAGATGGAAAGGTCAGTTGATTTATGTCCTTTTATATCTTTTATTTGTTTCCATTTTATGTTGGAGTTGTGGAGAGAACCTAAGACTCGCACCTGGGTGTTCCAACTTCCTCTCTCCCTGGATGTTCGGGAGGCCCCTCTTCCAAATAAGCTTGACTCTAAAATTACATTCTGCTGAAATAAATTGGCAAACTTAAGAAATGGCAGCATTTTGTTTGATTGATAAACTTAGTACTCAAAACAGGATGGCAACCTGGATCTGTGCCGTCATCAAGCCATTATGAGAAACGACATATTAACATAACGTCGATACCTCATCTAAACAAGCTTGTGTTTAATAGTCTTGCATTTAACACACTTCACTCACTTAAACTTATTTTTTTCCTTTTCCGGTTGTGGAAAAGTGAAGCTATCTTTGCATGCTGAAAAAGGTGCATACTGAACGAAGGAAAGAAACGGAAGGGCCTCCCTGGTGGTCTGGTGGCTCAGTGCGTTGAGCGCTGCACTGTGAAGCACCCACTGCACTGTGAAGTATCCGCTGCACAGCAGCGTGAGTTAGATCCCCAGCCAGGATGGGGATCCACATGGCACAGCAGACCTCTCAGTCGATTTGCTTGTTCTGCTTGCCACTCTGTCTCTGGTGAATACTCTCACCCCTCATACCTCGGACCTGTACCCCAGTTCTCGTATACATAAATAAATAAATCTTAAAAAAAAGAAACAGACAGAGGCCAAATATGAGCTGTCTGTGACATTGTATGTAATATTGGTATAATTGTTGGCTTTTTTAAAGCAATGAAGATGCAGTTACGACACAGATGGGGTCAAATTCTTGTTTCATTTATACAAACTGGGTGACTACTCTAAGATTAAGCTTCCTTATTTGTAAATGGAAATAATGCCTCTCTCAAAGGGGATGTTGTGAAGACTGAACAAAATAACATTTCAAAACCCATGTAGCATGTTCCTGCTTATACCTATAAGTATGCCTGAAGTATCTCACATATAGAATCCTCCTACAAAATGCATGAAGGTGGATATGCTGGGGCAAACGTCCAGCATTCCCTATGGACATACAGGACTGTTTCCTCTGTTCCATACCAATCTTTGTTCAGTTCGTATCACTTCACCTTGAGTTTTTTTATTTTTTTTTAGGATTCATTTATTCATGCATATGAGAGCTGGGGTGCAGGCCAGAGTCTCAGAAGGTGAGAGGATTTACCAGAGACAGAATGGGGAGAAGAACAGGCAGTTTGACTAAAGTACACTACTGAGGGGAGAGTGGGAGAGGCAGGAGAGGTCTGCTGTACCATATGTGTCCCCTCCCTGGCCTGGGATCGAACTCGCACTGCTCATCTGTGGATGCTTCACAGTGCAATGCTCAACCTGCTGCACTACTAGGGAGGTCCAACCTTGAGTTCATTGTTGGACATGCTTCCCTGTTTAGGGCATATTCTTGGCTTTTTGTTTCCCTGGGCAGGGCTTGTCCAGCTCTCTGACCAAGACCCTTGCTCTTCCTGCCTCTAGCTATTTCAGGGAGGCAAATACCACCCATAAGATCACAGTTTTGCATGATCCCAAACTGGCCCCTGTAAACTGAGGGGCAAGAAAAGAGAGCAGACCAAGGCAGGCCACTCCACATCGGTGGAAGGTGGTATAGTAATCAAGAGAACTTACTTAGCTGTTCTGTCTCAGGTGAATCAAGACAAGATAGTTTTCCCCACGTATACCCCAAATCTGAAATGTTCATGTAAAGGCTTTAATTGTGTTTAATCTTGTACACCTTCCCAGTGATCTCAGCGACTCATTTTATCCTAGGGATATGTCCTTGGGCAGTTTCTAGAACCTAGCATTGTTAATGAAATGCATATTCCTGGCAGGGCAGTAAGGAATCCTTCATTTTTTGGGATCTGTTCCCAGGTCAACAGGTGGATACATTCTTTTGATTGTATCTCCCAACATCACCCCATTGTCCAATGTTTGAAACCCGGAAAGCCATGACATTTTGCTTTTTAGCTGGACCATTCATTCCCTGGAGGTGAGAGAATATTGGAATTTATAATGGATACTTAGAAATAATTGAATTTGAAAGCAGCTGACATTTTAAACTATTGCAAGCCTCTTCTGAATTTACTCCATACATTTTCCATTTCAATGTGTCTGCCATCTCTAGCCTCACACTGTTTCTCAGTGTTCTCTGCCTCTTTGGAGCTCAGAAAACTTATTCAATCATGAGAAGGAGATAGTGTCGCCACAGTAGGAAGTTTTCAGATACCAATTTTATACCACACTGGAAGTTGTTACAGTTTTTCCTTAATTCAAGGTAAATTGGATGCTGTTTGGAGGTGGTCTTAGCTTTTCTAAATATGATCACTGTGTGAATATAGTCTATTTTCTTAATCCCCTTGGAACTCTGTTGTTGTTTTCTAATTTATAAAGTAGAAGAAACAAAACTAACCTCACAAGATTTGTGAAAATTAAACAAATTGTTCACTCATATAATACATTTTATAGCCTTACTTCTGAATGTCTGACTCTGAACTCAGAGATGGGCCATGAGGTTAAGCAAGATCTGCTTCTAACCTGGCAGGATCTCAAAGTCTAAAGAGAAAGAAAGAAAGAAAAAGGGCCTATTAGGAACCACAGGGCAACATGAACAGGGAAGAACAGCGGTCCAACTTATCTAGGCTTGGGAAGGTCAGTGAATTCTTCTGGGAAAATACCCTTCTTATGTGGCCCTCCCAGAGAAATAAATAGAAATTCTCCTGACAAAGACAAATTATGTGTGTGTGTGTGCGTGTGTGTGTGTGTGAGAGACAGACAGACAGACAGACAGACAGACAGACAGACAGACAGAGAGACACACACACACAGGGGGAGCGTAGAATGAGAGCGAGAGCGCTAGGGCGAGAGTCTTTATGAAGCTACTCCAGGGGCTTCTGTGAAGACATGGCGGCCAAGCAGTTGGGAGCTCAACAGAGCTGGAGGGCGGTGTTAGGGAAGGTTGGGAGGAGCAAGGGACCTGAGGAGAGAAGCCATGAGGGGATAGTGTGCCTGCTCTCCTGTCCATCCTGACACCTATTGCTTGACTTAGGCTCCTGTTTTCACCTCAAAGAGATTTGTGACTGCTTCTGAAGGTCTTCTGATTTCTAAGTTTCATTATTTCATGCTTCTGTAAGAATTATTGTAAATCTGACTATATGGGTATGCTGGCAGAACACTTTACTATTATTCCTTCATTTCAAGCTCTATCTTACAAAGCTGTTTCTGGAAACATTTGTTTGGGAAATGCTCCCTGATTGAGAGTGGGGAGGAACACAAAGACTTTCATGTTGAAACATGTTTAGGAAGCTATTTTATCCCCTCCTTTTGGAACACATACTAGGAACTTAAAAATTCAGAGACAGAATCAGGTAGACCTATTTCTTTCCTGCAGCAAAGAAGCATATTTTGGTTCAATCTAGAAAGTCTCATTTATTTTCATCATTGTGATCTTTTCCTTTTTCTTTTTTGTTTTCCCCATGTAACATCTATTATGACACATGGACAGGAAGTGTTCACGGAAACCAATTAAGCACAAACTTCTGAGAAATCGTACATTTAAGACCTGGCTCCTTATTTCTTCAGCGTAATCTCTCAAATCTTTCTTCCTTATCTTATCTCTAAATAGCACATCAGAGTACAGGTTAGAAAATTCTAAACACTTATAAGGATTTTGTAGATTACAGGAGGTTCTGTGTCTGTTAATATCGGTAGCACTTAGTTGCTGTTGTTCCTGCAACCCTGTGTGTACTCTTGATTTGAGAGTCTGGATGTGCACCAAGTTCTCTGGTTCAGTTGACAGCTTGTCGACCTGTTACTGATTCCCTCCTAGGTACGTGCTCAAAGATAATGCACCCCATGCGAATTCTTTCACTTATACCTCCTTGTCTTACTGCTCTTCACCCTAATTTAAGGGGTTGCTCAATAAATGCATTTTAAATTAAATTATGTTGAGAAACTAAGGAGAAATCCATGTTTATAACTGAAATGTTCATAACATTTGATCTTATAAAAAGCTGCCATAGAATAAATATAATTTTCTTCCAAAATAATTTTATGGAGTTTAGAAGTGACAAAGACCAACTTGCAATGGATGAACTGTTTAAAATTAATGTTCGTATTTCGGTCTTTTATTAAGTAGACTCAAAAACACTCTAATTCAAGCAAAATTTAAATAATGTCTATTTAAAGCCAAGGAAAATGGTGAAATCATTAGATCATTTTGGAATTGGCAAAAGCCATGGCGAATCTTTTAGACTTGTAGACAAATGAAGTAACAATTCTAATTTTGGCAGGATTGGTGACTAAATATTTTTGCTCCTGCTAAGTTTTCAATGATTTATGATTTGGCTTTGGGTAGGAATGCAGTCTGTGCCGGGAAGAGCTGTATGGAATTTTGAATGCTACCTGCCTGCCATTGCTCTCTTACCAGGGAGGTGACCTCATTCAAGTCAACCAGCGATAACTCTCTGAGGCACATTATGTGCCGGCACCATGTTCTAGGCACTTTGGATACTGTAGTGACCAAAGCTGACCTGGTCTAGTTCCTGTCTTCATGGAGGTCATGTTTTACCAGACTGTAAGCAAAGCAACTGCCCCAAGTCCTGCTTTCCAATAAAAGAAACGCCTGAAGCTCCAGTACAGACAGCCCTTGGATAACTGTTTCATTCAATGTTTTTCATTATAACGTTAATGAGAACGAACTGCAGTTCTCACCTTCTTCCCATGTGTGTGGTTTTTCTCTAGACACTCTGATTTCTCCCTGCCTCCCGAAGATGTGCATGTCAGCTTCATGGGTGTCTACATTGTCCCAGTTAGAGTGAGTGTAGGGTGTGAGTGTGCTCTGACGTGGAAGGGTTCCTGTGTAGGGTTGTGCCTTGTGCCCTAAGCTTCACAGAGAGGCTCAGGCCACAGGAAAGCCTGGCGGAATAATGACGGAGCAATGCAAGGGTACAGTGAGTCAATGACTAAGTCAATGAATGAATACAAACAATTGTTTAATGTTAGAATAGACATTAGATTGTTTGGAGCCTTACGTCGAAGCTAGGTGATATTTTTCTGACTAGAAATATGCTGGAGGAATTTAAAGTTGGTTTATATCAGTTAGCCTACAAAAATGGTTTTATTATTCACATCCTTTGCTTAAATTTGAAGTTTCCAAGAGCCTATCAATGACTGTGATTTAATGGGTGTGAGATGTTGAGGAACCTGGCAGCTACACATCATATGGAAACTGTGGTATAGAATATGTGGAAACATATAGGCCATATGGAAACTGTGGCGCTATCTTCCCTCCCCACTCCTGTTTTTCGACCCACTTGACACTGTGGGAATTTGGTTCCCATTTATCTCTATGCATGATGCACTTTGGGCACCCCAATTTGAATTTTCAATCCACCCTACACCTGTGTTTCTACTGACCTCTGTTTCTCCCTGCTGCCTGCCCTTCCGGGGCCCATGTGCTTGCAAATTAGACTTTTCTAACTTACCTTGGCTTGTTGATTTCTGAATCAACAAGTCCCAGCTACTCTCATCCTCCTCCAACTAAAATATTTTCTTTTTAATTCTCTCTTCCACTGCCCCTGACATGTTCTATCACAGGGCTACAAGAGACTTTTTCCCCAAAGGCCTAACTCTGAACAACTCTATCATTCCCCTCTTTTTTTTTTTCATTGAAATGCCACTGTTTACATCCTTATTATTGTTCTAATAGTATAGGATTCCCCTCCTTTGGTATAGCCACCCTACTCTCTTTTATTTGAGACTGGGATTATTTGATCCCCAGGTGTCAAACTTTTTATATACTTAGTCTCAGAAGGGGTCAATCCTCATGGGCTCTGGAATTTTCAGAACATAGAGGCAAGAAGCACTTGTATATGTGGCTGCTTAGTCTTGAGTCAGGAATGGTGAATCCTAGGAAGCAGGTAAGTGGTTATTTAGGAAAACGACAGAATAGTATTAAAACTCCATGAAACTATCTGGATCTGTGAAATTGCCTAGAAAATTTCAGAAGATAAAAGAATTTAAGCTGATGGTGGGCTTAATGGCCTGTTTCCAGGGCTCACATTCAAAGTCCAAAGTACACTGTTAGGAAAGGGGAAGAACAGTTATCTGTGTTCAGTTGATAGAAGTGGCTTGTTTTAATTGTCCACACTATGCACAGTCATTCATTCATTCATTCATTCATTATCAACAAAGAATTACTCCATTTCTACTCTACTTGCTGTGGCATAGGCAGAACTCTAGACATGTTGACATAGTCCTAAGAATCCTTGTGGACCTCACATTCAAGTCAGACTCTATCTTAGGAACAAACACATGCATAAGGTCATACCAGTGACTCTGCTAATGGAACAGTGATCATAGGGTGTCATGGGCAGAATCCCATCCTAGTTAAAATGGCATGGTTTGTATGTTAAGTCAAAGGTAAAGCACATTTGCTTACTCCCTACCAGGTGCCTGACTCTAGGTTAGGGGAGTTTCTCAACACTACAGATGACTTGGAGTGGAAACTTATTTGTTGTGAGACACTGCTCTATGTGACATAGAATATTTAGCCACACTCTAAAGGCCAATAGCCAACCCCCACACATATACATACAGTTGTGACAATCAAATATGTCAATAGACATTAACTACTGTCTCCTGAGCTCTATGGATACAAATGGATATCTGACTAAGTTTTTTCTTTATCTCATTCCAAACATGAAGCATTAAATGAAGGATAAAATTCCTTTGGCTCAATCATTATACTAATGAAATTCCATGATATCTGGTCTGAGAAGAGCACAAGCTAAAAGCTTAAACTATAATAACTCAGGTCTAGGCACAGATTTAGAACCTCCCACCCGTTAGTCAGAAGATTAGAACAGTGGATTGGCAATGGATTTCCAGCAGGGAGAGAGTGGGAACTCCACTCACCATCTATGTGACAGTTGACTTGCTGTTCCTCAATTTTTATTTGTCAGTGGGTCTCTCAATGTCCCCATCATTGTCATGATTGCAGAAAACTCTGCAATGAAATCTAAATGAATTGACCAATACAGAGTATCTCTGTCTTAGTTGTTGCTTAATAAATAACAGTTTTCATCATGGTTGTCATAACTTTGGTTAGTAACGTGGGGTCTATATAACTGTTCTCCACTTTGAGTGCAGTCTGAGAGCTGGTGAGTTTCTGAATTTAACAAAATGAAGTTGTTTAATTGCTTTAATTTATACATTTAATTTTTTTTTCACAGTGCCAACTTTTAGGCACTGTGGGTGCTAATGACTTGGATTCAGTGATTAAGGGAATGCCACAGACTCGGGTCATAGGGTGAGTTGGGTGGATTCCAGTGAATGAATAGACCTCAAGTGAATTGTCTGGAATTTTGGGTTCTCAGCCTAAGTAGAGTGGCATGAAATACAAGAATGATGTTAGGAATAGATCCTGAGCTTGTTGAAAAGTTTTGTGTCCAAATCCTAACACTGCTGCTTACTCTCTAAGTGCAAGCCACTTCACTCCTGGGTCTCAGTGTCCCTGTCAGGAAATGGGAGTGATAATGATGACCATGGTGATTTCTCATGCTCTGGACTTGATAATACACTGTTGATATATTGCTGCTTCTGGAATATTTTGTGCTTTTATTATTTGTTTCAGCGTCATTGAGACTTTGTAGTACAGTGTTTTATTTTTTTTTATTAAAATATTTTAAAATTTACATATACTTGCCATTAATTGTAATCCCCATGTATTCCCCATCACCATCTCACCAGTGCACCA
>JAGFMF010012144.1:1862923-1913830 GCA_019455555.1 Galemys pyrenaicus | reverse complement strand
TCTTTGGAGAATTGCCTTTTTAGCTCTTTTGCCCATTTTTTGACTGGGTTGTTTTCTTTTTTTCTGTTTAGTCTGGTTAGTTCTTTGTGGATCTGTGTACAAAGTGTTTTATAAACAAAGGCAGGAACAAAAGAAAATGTTACAAAACTTAGGAAACTGTAGAATTCTAATGACCATTCTGACAAAGCTGTTGAATTCTCCACTCTGATAATTGACTTAACTCTCAAAAAGGAGCCTCTCTTAGGAGCTGCAGTCCAACTGGCAGAGGAAACATCACCAGTTTGATGAAATCACATTTTAATATAGACCCTTCATAAATAGTAACAATTCTTATGTTAGAGTCCTAGACATTAAAAACCTCAATTACACTTAGACATTATCCACTCCTCTGATTTGCAAATGCATTTAGCTATGGAACCTTTACCTGCAGTGAACCCATCACCCATAAATATCTCCTTACAGAGAAGCTCCATACAGAGAAGTGAGATAGACTCAAAGGGGTGGATGGTGGGTGTGAAGGTGCCAGTCGGAGGAGAGCTTGTATGTTAAGTCAAAGGCAAAGCATAAGCTAAGACCTGCATTTGTTCTGATGGTCCAGGTTGCCTCCCAGGGTATTCAAATGTTTGATTTTGCATCTTGGAAAATTATTCCTCACTCAAATAGCAAACACCACTATCAACACCTTTGCAAAAGGATAGTAGATGAGAAAGAAACTTAAGTGAATTTCTTTTACACACTTCACTTAACTTTACCATGTCTCACTTTGTAAGGAGGAGAAAGCACTCTCAATTTCCTTCAAGCAGCCTCTCCATGTACAAATACCCCTCCATTCACCAAGGCACTTGAGCTTTGCAAAAAGGGAGAAAATAATTTATTGAATTTCTTTTCCACACATTTTTCCTTTTTTAATCATCTTTTCCCCACTTAAAAATGTATCTGGGAGACCCAGAGCAGTTTTTCTCAGTAAAGTACCCAGAAAAATGGTCCCTGAAACAAAGTGTAAGCATTTGCTAAAGCCCGTCACCCACAAGTATCTTCTTCTCCATGAATTCTGAGTGCTGTTGCAAAATACTTGCTAAATAAGTGTGAATAAGATAATTACTTGCTTCTATTTCTAAAAAGGCTTGATGGCAGGTGGAGTTAGTAAGACAGAGCTCTCATGTTCTATAATAACTTTGTAAATGTTATTTTCTTCTGTTTAAATGGAATAACAAATGATTTCTGGATTTCAGATAAATGTTATCAAGAGGATGTTAATTGACATGAGACTAATATATCACTTTGCTGTCCTGGCAATAAAATTTTAAAACAGCCAATTTAAGCAAAGGTCCTTCTTCTTGAGAATAGAGTTCTCCAATAGAGATCCATGTGGATCATTCTGAATTTAAGGTTTCTGGAAATTGAGATGTCAGACACTAAGTAAGAAGGTTAAACATCACTTGTGAAGCTATAGATGCTGCCTGATCCTTATTTATCTGTCTTCCTTCTCAGAATCAAGACAGCATCTTTGTGTTGACTTCTAATCCTGCCTCTGCAGAGACATCAGCTGTGCTGACATTCAAAAATGTCTTCTGAGTCTGTGGACCTTGACCCCTGGGTCTAATCGATTTCTGGTTATCACACTGTCACAGTTAGACCAATCCACCTCCTCCTAGTAAAGATAGGAAAACTGAGGCCAATCCCAGGTGAGAATCATGTACCTGGTAAAGCTGTGAGTTAATGACTAGTGAAAAGTGGAATGAAAACCATCTCTGCTCGTCTTTCCATGCTTCTGTAGCTGGCTGCCTCTCACTTTGGAGCTGCAGTACACAGCTTCTTCGTAGTTTCTGCATTCTCTGGGTGCTCATAAATATTCGCTGGATTAATATAGAGAAGTGAGTGCTTGGATGGGAGTGAGGTCAGGGGTCATTACCCAGACACCCATCATGAAGATGGAAGTGAGGGGGAAGAGGCTCTAGCACCAGGTCATTATGCATGCCCAAAGCATCAGCCCAACTTTCTGTTTTTTGCTTCCATTTTAATTTTGTTGGTGACAGAAATTAAATTCATTCAGCCACTATGGAAAATAGTGTGGAGGTTCCTCATATTAATAAAAATGGAGCTAGCATATGACCCAGCAATTCCATTCCTAGGAATCTACCCGAAGGACACAAAAATATTAATTCAAATTAATCTTACCTATTTATAATAGGTAAGATGTGGAAACAACCAAAATGCCCCGAAACAGATGAATGGATCAAAAGGATGTGGTATATATACACAATGAAATACTATTCAGCAATCAAAAAGATAAACTCATGCTATTCACAGCGACATAGATGGAGCTGAAAGGGATTATGCTCAGTGAAATAAGTCATAAGGAAAAAGAAAATTAGCAGATGATTTCACTTATAGGAGGACTAGAGGGGAGCCAAATTAGGGATCAGGAAAAAAAAGACAAAATTATCTGGGAACTATGAATCAGAGACTTTCTGCAGGGAAGGGGGAGGGATAGGAAATAATATGGGAGGGAAAAACATAAGAGACTATGGTGATAGTTCATGGGTGACCTGGCAGTGGGGATTTTATGGGGACTACACTTGAAATGGGAAATCAAACACTGTACACAAATTATGTTTTACACACAGATGTAAACTCATGTACATATATATACATGCATGTATGTTTGTGTAGAAAACAAAAACACCACTTTTCATGAGAAGGGCACATTTCCCATTTTGTTCCCACGTTATTGTGACTTGAGTAAATGAAACACCATGCTTAGTAATGGGGAGCTGCCTTATGAACTGGAAAAGCAGACACTAGAGGGCTTGGTCGCTTTGCAGGGAGAAGATGACAAACCAGAAGGACTCCCCAGGGGCTTCCCTCATCCTGATTTTTATGCAGTGGCAGAGTCTTTTCTCCCTTTCAGTCTTGGATATTTGGAGGAAAATGGTTTTGATGTCTACTCATTTATACTTTCATTTATTTTTTCAAGAAATATTTGTCATCAACTACTTCCTAAATGTGTCCCACACACCATCTCATTTTCATCTTAACCAGCACTATGGAATGGAACGGGTTTTCTGCTCACATTTTATGGCTTCAGTCACAGGTTCAGAGAAGTAAAGTGACTTTAAAGAGAAGTAAAGTAAAGTCACACATGCGCAGTGTCAGAGCTCATTTGCCCCCAGGCCTGTCTGCCAAGAACACGTTCAGGCCACTGCACTGTGATGGCTGCTCTTCCAGGTCAAAGGCCTTTGGGACCTAGATGACTGGCTAGACTGAGCTTGACTGTGGAGGGAGAATCGCAATACAGATTCTATGGCACTGGGGAGGGCAGACAGCCCTCCTTTTGCAACTTTGGCCTCCATGTATCACTTTCATCTTGTGGCCAAGATACTTCCACGCTCAGAGCCTGTGGGTGCAGACTTAAGTGGTGTCCAGCCCTGAGAATTATTTCAGTAATTAACTTCTACCCTACTTATTTGATGTCCACTCACCACTGTATAACTTTAGCATTTTTGTGGGACTTATGGGGGAGCTTTAATATTAGGGTGTGGAGCTTTTATCCACAAGGCAGTTGCTCTTTTCCTCTGGGTCAAAAATAGTACATGCTTGGGAAATAAGAAGGGTAGACAAAAAAAAAAAAAAAAACCAGCCTCCTTTAAGTGCACTTTTCTTAATATCAACATACTAATTTTTCCTTTACTAAGATTAGAGCTACCTCAGAAACGCCTATGAAGAAAACTTGGCTACTTATGGAATGAGATAATCAGAACTGATGAGAGAGTTTTCTCAGAGAACACCATCTTCTTCAACAGAGCATTCATTATCAGGATGGATGCCCATGGAACAGTGTGTGAAGATGGGGGCGTCTGTCCCTCCAGACAGATCAGTCAAATCTGCCCTGACACCAGTGGGGTGACAGATGCTGCAGCAGCCAGATTGCCATAACATCCAAGAGAGGGTTTAGGTTGACCTTTTCAGATTGACTGGACTCCTTTCAGGGAAGTTTTCAGTGTGTGTGTGTTTGTGTGTGTGTGTGTGAGAGAGAGAGAACAAAAAGTAGGGAGAGAGAAGCAAGCGAGAGGTAGAGAAAGAGGGCCTCTAGCCTTTCCCACATCACTCTGTGCTTCCTTGTTTTTTCTAGAATTATATATATGATCAGAATGTAACCTCCTCTACTGCATTGTCCTCCACTGCCCTCTTGTAAAAGTTACACACCATGACAAGTAAGATTCACCCAAATATGGCACTTCCACCTGTCTACCCTCCTGTCCTTCCTCTGTCCTTTTCTTCCTCCCACCTTGCACTTTATCCTTATCAAAGGGCCTACATGATTCCCAGAAAAGGCTTCTGTGGCAATGTACTGAGAGAACTCTTGTTTTCCCTCATTTGACTGCAAGCTTTGATGCATCCTTCAAGTCTCAAGTCAAAACCTCTTTAAAGCTTCCCTTGATTACTTTAATCAGACTTGGACTGTCTTCCTCTTTAAAAACATTATATCATGCATGCATCTTCATTTGGACAAAAGCTTCATGTGATATCACACATGTCTATTTGCCTTTCTAGTTCCCCCCACACACCAGATTGCAGATCAAAGAAGTTAGAATCATGTTTCAGTTATTTTGTGCTATCAAACTTAGAGAACACTCTAGAATAAAAATGTACCCATTAAATTTCCAAGGATGATTGAAGGAAAGATTGAAGAGGGAGGGAGGGAGTGAGGTTAAATTAATGAGTTAGTTTTTCATAAGCAATCCTGTATCAGGCAGTGAGCTAGCTTTATTAGCAATAATGCCTCCCTAACCCTTATAGAATTCCTCACACAGTATTTATTATCACTGCCCTTATCAGATAAAGAAAGAATATTCACATAGAAAGAGTACTCCACCCATGTACTTAACTGGGAATTCAAAACTGGGATTAAGACACAGGTCTGATTGGATCTAAGGTATTATTTAGCTTTGTTGCTCCAACTTGTGTCTCAGAAACCTTCTACCTCTCATAGGTGTCACCAATTGGTCTCTATTTGGTCAGAAAGTGTTCTCTTGGATCCTAGAAAGTAGCAAAATAATTATACAATATAGTTAACATTATAACTTAAACATGTTGGGATAGAATTAAAAGATTAGAAAGAAACAGACTTTACTTTTATCCTCATTTACTTGATGATAATACCAATAAGAATTTATATTTCTTGAGCACTGTGATGGTTAATTTTATGGCCATCTTGAGTGGGTATCAAGGTAGTTAGTTGGTCAAAGATCATTCTGGATGTTTTTGTAAATGTATTTTGGATGAGAGTTACATTTAAATTATTGGGCTTTAAGTAGATCGTCATTCATAATAAGGGTGGTCCTCATCCAACTAGTAGAAAATCTTAATAGAATGATGAAAAGACCCCCAAAGTAAGAAATGCGTTGGAATGTCTTTGGACTCAAACTTCCACTCTTCCCTATTTTCAGTCTGGCATCCCACCCTATAAACATTGGACTTGCACTTCCACAATCATATGGACCAATTCCTTAAAGTCTCTCATTTAGCATATATGTCCACACACACAAACATATGGATATATGTATAAACCATGCATGTTCTGCTGGCTCTGTTTTTGAGAGAACCCTCAATAATACAAGAACCTCTTAATTTTAGAAACTGTGCTATATCTGTTATATGAACACTTCTAGAACTTTAATGTGCTTGTAAATCACTGAGATCTTCTCAAGACAAAGATACTGATTCAGTCTGTCTGGGATGAGGCTTGAGAATCTTCATTTCTGATGAGCTTCATGCTGTTGCTGCTGCTAAGACAGCTGGGTGCAGAGCGCCAGCAGGGGGATCAAAGGGCCTGAGTTCAAATCTGACATTGGTAAAGTTAACTCTTTGTGTTCCATTATCCAGTTTTGTTCTGTAAAACGAAGATGGCAAGACTATCCACCCCACCTTATCATACCTTACCATAGGGTTATTGTGAGCATTAATCAACAGAGTATATATAAACTGTCTGGCACATGGCATTTGCACAATAAGAATTATTGTTATTATTTTTATATATTATAAATATATTATAGAATAATATATATATATAAATAGAGAGAATTATCATAATTATATTTTGTTGTTGGTGTTGCCTTTAAAATACTCCAATGGCTCTAAGTCTAGAGGAAATGGGAGCATAATGTTGTCCCCTAGGGGCTATTTGGCAATATCTAGAGTCACTTCTGGTTCTCACGACTGGGTACATGGGGAGGCTATTGACATTTAGAGAGGCGAGGCCAGGGGTCTGCTGTGTATCCTACCATGTGTAGTTACATGGTCCTAAATATCAATAGCGCTAAAGCTGAGGATTACTTGTAACCCTGTAACCTACAAGTTAGGGATCATCACATGCAGTTTCCAGAGGAAGACACAGAGATGCAGGGATAGGGCAAGTTCACACGTTTAGTAATATAGAATCATTTTATGTGAAAATATAGACCGATGCTTTTGGGGCTTCCTGAATCAATGTGAGTGAGAGCAACACACACATCTTCAGATGGCTGGACTCCCTTTTTAACTTCCAGAGCGATAAACAAGCTTTGAGCCAGTATTGTTCTTGAATTTCAATCAGAAGGGGGGTCCCAGAGGAGGCCATTCAGTCATGAACTATTCTTTGCAGAACTAGTGGAGTCACACACCACTAGTGGAATTCAAATCCCCTCGGACAGAGTCAGGGCTATTACTGCTTTTTGAGAAAATGAAAATCCATATGGATTAGAGTGTGGGCTTCAATGCATGTTTTAAATCTCACACAAATGAACAACAGGAGTTTATCATTATTATTTTCCAATAACAGCATGGCACATGTAACACCCTCTGCAAACCACTTCTCTTTCTCCTTTAATTCTAGAAACACTTCTAAACTGTCAATGTCCTTCTAAAAAGTCAGCAGAAATTTTGTAGAGATAAACAAAAACTTCTCAGACACCTTCATTCAATTCAAAGTAACACGTCAAGAAAACAAATAAATAAACCCTTAAATTAAAATCAACATGCAACAAACTAGAATTCATGTAATGTTTTTAGTATGATAACAGAAGTTGGATAATAGAGCAGGATGTTTTCATGGATAAGAGAGATAGACAACTCGTGAGAATGTCACTTAATATATGCATCAGGAGATCAGGAACTGGTTTGAGGAAAACTAAGGTCAGTTCAACCAATGGAAAGTCATGATGTTTTGCTAAGTTGCTAGAGTTTCTCTATTTCTTGGATCCAAATTCCACATAGAGTTCCCATGTGGAAAGATCCTAAAACTCTATAGCAAATAAATGGAATAGGACTTCCCTGTCCTGCCCCAAAGAAACCTAGAACTGCTTATTGGGTAACTTTATTTTTTTTAAGATTTATTTATTTATGCACACAAGAACTGGGGTATAGACCAGAGGTGTGGGGTGGTGAGAGGATTCACCAGAGACAGAGTGGGAACAGAACAGGCAGATTGACTGAAATACACTGCTGAGGGGAGCAGCGGGCGAGACAGGAGAGGTTTGCTGTGCCAGGTAGGTCACCCCCCTGGCCAGTGGCAGCTGTGAACCTTTGTTGCAGTGGCTGTGGTTTCTTTCATAGTGCTGTGCTTTACCCATTGCACCAGCAGGGAGGCCCCTTATTGGGTAACTTTAATCTGAGAAAGATGAATCCCAGAACTTTTGAAGAACGTGATACACAGGGTCCAAGGTGACACAGTCATCTGGAGTCTCAAAGTGCATGCCCCTGTTAGAGCAAGAGATGGATGGAGCCAAGTAATACATGGATTCTGGTGCAAGCTTGTCATTATTATTATTATTATTATTTATTATTATTATTATTATTATGTTTCAGTGGGTTTCAGTGGGTCCATCGATCTGTGATCGCTTCTCTGAATCATTGATTGTGTAATTTAAAAGAAACAGCATAGGGTTTTCCTGGTGCCTCAAGGGGTTGAGAGCCTCACTTTGGGCTTCCGTGGCCACTGTAGCACCAGTTCGATCCTTGGTCAGGGAGAGAAACTACATGGCGCAGCAGACTGCTCCTCTCTTGCCCGCTACTCCCCTCAGCAGTGTATTTCAATCAATCTTCCAGTTCTGCTCCCGTTCTGTCTCTGGTGAATTCTCTCACCACACCTCCTGCCTCTGGTTTGGATTCCAGCTCTTGTTCTTATATGCATAAACAAAATCTTAAAAAAAAGAAAAAAAAAAGAAATGATATAAAAAATTGACAGAATCCTCCTCACACTGAGGCCAAACCTAGTTAGTCAGAGTATCAGTAATAGGAAAGACGAAATGGAGGCTCCTGGAATTATACCCACCCCACTCTGCTGAAGTTAGTTAATAAAATACAGTATTGTGGTGCTTTGCCCGAACCCAAGTATCTGCAGGATACTTGTTG
Source organism: Galemys pyrenaicus (assembly GCA_019455555.1). NCBI lineage: Eukaryota > Metazoa > Chordata > Mammalia > Eulipotyphla > Talpidae > Galemys > Galemys pyrenaicus. The sequence continues at coordinate 1,905,439 of JAGFMF010012144.1, read as the reverse complement.
GCTAGATGCTCTCTGATCGGGAAGATTCTACTCTGCAGTTAAAAGGCACAACAGACCAACCGAAGCCAGGCAGAGCCCTGACCAATCAGGGCTAGACTTTGGAAATAGGGGAAAATAGAATGGGCATGTGAATCCTTACAGATAACAATCAGAAAATGTTGAGAAATCCATGGGGACCTCTACTGATGTTCAAAAATATATAAATAAAATAATAATAATAATATTGATAAATGATCCACATCCACCATAATATCCAACAGTTTAATTAAAAAAACTAAACCAAAAAAATAATTAAAAAAGAAAATGTTGGATACCTTTTTTTTTTAATAACTGGAAAATGTGTAGAACATACAAGCTGGGAGGATTTGTTTTGAGAAAAAAATAAGTGGGAATAAGCATTATGTATATATTTCTTTCTGGTTCAAAAGTGTAACAAAGGTAACTATATTTGCAAAAAATCAAGGTGGGAAAAACTAAAAGTTCAGAAATAGAAAAGCAGCAGGACCTTTAAAGGAGATTCTGTTAGGTAAAGAAGCTCAGAATGAATGAGAAACGATCTCAGACATAAACTGCCTAAGCTGTTAGTTGGCAGCTAAACAATGCACATGTGGAAAAAAAGGTAGGGACCCCCGCAGCAAAGGAGAAAAGGCCAGAAAGAAATCTATTCATGGACTATGGAGCTATGTAGCGCCAGATATGTGAATTTGATGCTTTCTTTTACTAAGTATAAATTCAAACCATGAGAAACCCAGGTGGCAGCAATCTGAAGCTGAACATTCTTGAAATATCAGAATGCAGAGCCTGAAGCTAGCAGAGCAAGTGGAAATCACAGAGGCTACCTGGAAGCAAGGAAACCACAGCGGGCAGACACCATCTTTGCCCAAGTCCTCGCCTGGTCTCCAGGTTTCTCAAGCTCAGGGAGAAATATAGGGGGCAGATTAAAAGATCAGCAGTGGAAAGACACAGGAACTGATAGCAGCATCGATATGCCCTGGGGAGTACCAAGTTTTCAATTTGAATCCAAGCAATTTAAATACCTAATATAGTCTGAATGAGTCTCAGGAAAACGTAACATAATCCTGAGCCAACACTGCATTACTGTGCGTACAGCATACAGTTTTCAAGCAAAAATTTTTACTCAGTTGAGAAACAGAAAAGTCTGACCTGTATATAAAAAGTGAATCTGTGTGGGAAAAGATTCTGACTTTAGTAGAAAAAGTCTTCAAAGCATATATTATGCATACATTCAAGAAATTAAAGAATGGGTTGAAGGAATTGAACGGAATCGTGTTAAAATGAATAGATAAGATCTGAACAGTAAAATATAAACTATTTAAAAATGGAAAACTTTGAGGAAAAAATGAAACAGGTGAAATAAAATATTCATAGATAGACTTAACGATATATTGGAAATAGAAGACAAAAGAAGCAGTAAATCTGAAAGAAATCACCCAATTCAAAGGACAGGGGATAACACTGGAATAATATTGAATGGACTTTCAAAGATCTGTGAAATAATATCTGACATATATTTAGTTGGAAGCAAAAGAAGAGGGAAAAAAAGAAAATGTCAGAAGGAAAAAAAAATCTGAAGAAATAGCTAAAAACTATTGGTTGAAATAATAATTAATAACAATAATATTTTTAATTTTTAATATATATTTATTACATCATCCTTTATAGTTTTACAATGTACAATTTCTGCATGAAATTTCCTCCACTAGTTCACCCGTGCACCACCACAGTCCCTTGTGCTCTTCCCTCCCCGTCCTGATCCTGCTCCCTCCTCCTCCCTTACAAGATGGCTCTGATCTATAGTTGCCTGATAATTTTGATTTTTACTTTATTATAGTTACTTTTTTCCCCAATCCCCTATTTGGTTCCTCTACATTCCTCCTACAAGTGAAACCATTTGATATTTTCTTTTTCTTTCTGGCTTATTTTACTGGGCATAATCCCTTCTAGCTTCATCCATGTTGCTACAAATGGCATGGTTCATCCTTTTTGATTACTGAATAATATCCCATTGTGTAAATATACCACATCATCTTGATCCATGAAGTCATCTATTTTGGGGCACAAAAACATTAATTCAAAAGGACACCTGCATCCCTATGTTTATTGCAGCACAATTTACAATAGGTAAGTTATGTTAACAACCCAAGTGCCCCCAAATAACAATAATGTTAAATAATATTAATAAGATAATGAATCCTTAGCAGGATAAGCACAAGAAAATAACTGTTAGCCATATCAAAGTTAAACTACTAAAAGATGATGATAAATATAAATCTTAAAAAATCTGTTGCAGTCCTAAAACCAACCCAACAACAACAATCTGCATAAAGAGGAGCAATGAGGGTCTTCCTTGTGGCCTGGGGGTTAAGCCTCAGTGCTATCACCCCTATTGCCTGAGTTAGACCCCAGCCAGGGAGCTAATCCACATGGCACAGAGGACCTCTCCTGTCTCACCGGCTACTTCCCTTAACAGTGTATTTCAGTAGATCTGTCTCTTCTGCTCCTCACTCTGTCTCTGGTGAATCAGCTCACCTCCATACTTCTGGCCTACACCCCAGTTCTTCTATGAAAAAAAAAAAAAAAAAAGAGGAGCAATGATAAGAATGATGGAAGACTTCTTATGGGAAGTGATGGACACTATGGTGTATTGGAAGAACATTTTAAAATGCTATATTTAGCAAATCTATCTTATAAAAATGGGGTAATAAAGAAATACTCAGATGCACAAAAACTGAAATAATTGACTGACAGCATATTTGTACTATAAGGGATATTAACCAGTTCTTAAGTTTGAGGAAAATATTACTGATTGGCAATTCAAATCAACTGAAAGGAGTGAGAACAGCAGAAATTGTGAATCTGTGGGAAATGTTGAATCACTTCGTCTCTCATTCATTTGTGTGCATGCTTGTGTTGTGTGTGTGCACATACATCCCACATGGATTATCAGTCTTGCTATTCATTAAAATATGCACAACTAAAGAGAAGATAGTAATTGGGCCAAGATAGAGGAGTCAAAGGACTTGCGCTAATGCAAAGTTCTTATGTATTAATTAAAGTATTTCAATATTAACTAATTAGATTGGTGCAAACTTAAGATTTATATATAATGTCTAGAGTAAGCACTAAAATTATGAAAGCTAGAAAGTCAACTGACTAAGTGAATGGAATACTAAAATATGTTGAATTAATACAAAATAAGAATCGAGAAAAAGCTAACTAAAAATGAAAAAAAATAGGTTAGGCAAATAATAAAGGTGAAAAACAACGATTCTAAATATAACTGTATTAAAATGATATTGCATGTATATAGATTAAACGCTCCACTCATAAGACAAAATTTGTCAGGTGGGATAAAAATGCCAGAACCTGGAAGAGACAGATGTTGAAAACATAAGCACAAATAGATCAGAGTTAATAGAAAAATATACACCCTGGAAATACAAAGCATAAGATAGCCAGAGTGACTATACAAATATCAAACAAAATAGACTCCACATTAAAGAATTTTCTGAAGACAAGTCAGAATACTTCATAATGATAAAAGGGTCAATACAATTGGAAAATATAAAATTATAATTATAAACATGTGAAAACAGAATTTCAAAATATATGAGAACGAACTTACATAACCAAATATGAGCAAACCCATTTTTAAAATTTTTCAAAACCACTTCTCAATAAACAATGGAAGAATTAGACAAAACACAGGAGATCAATCCCCTTCACATAACTTGATTTACAGCGCATTAACCACTGCAGATTACAGTTTCAAGCACACACAGAAATTTCACAATTACAAAACATTCTAAGTTATAAAATAATTAGCAAGAGCTTGTCAGATGACATCTTATATAGCATGTCCTCTGGTCCTAATTAAATGAAATTAAAAATAAAAATAAATAAATGAAATGTTTAGAAAATCCTTCAAATCTAAAAATTACAAGTCACTCCTTTGGGGGAGGAGATCAGTGTAAACAGTTGTGCTGGTTACATGACAATTTGCTTATCAAAACTCACCAAATTGTACATCTAATATTGATGAATTTTACTATATGTAAGCTACACATCTATTATAAAAAATCAATATTGTGTCTTAGTTATTTGAGGGCTGCAGTTCCTTCCATCTTCCATTTCCCCCCTCACTTAACCTAGGCATAAAAAGTTAAGCAAATGCTAGCAAACTACTACAAAGTTAACCAAGATTTAAAGTTATTTTAGCTGCTATGCAAATACTTATTTTTCATAGAGAAACAAATTTTTATAAAAGTTGAAAAACAATGTGACCAAGTCCATCAAAAATTTAGAGTAGGGCCTCCCTGGTGGTCTACAGGTTAAGTCTCCGGCTCTGTCTATGGCCTGAATTTGATCCCTGGCCAGGAGCTAACCCACATGGCATAACAGACCTCTCCTGTCTCACTTGCTGCTACCCATAGTGGTGGATTTCAGTAAATCCACCTGTTTCTGCTCCACACTAGGGTGAATCTTCTCAACGCCTGCAACTCTAGCCTACACCCCAGTTCTTCTAAGAAAAAAAAAAAGTTTTGAATACATGTGAGCCCCCTTTGGAAATGATCATCAGGGCAGTGAAGACAGTCAAAGACAAAAGGGGAGCTGATGACTGCAGCAATATTGGAGGATATTTGTGAAAAGCGATAACAGCAGCTCATATAGCAAGCCCTTCCAACAACCTGGGTCTTCCAGCTATCACTGTAGCACATCAGCCTGTACAGCCTGGATTGTCTCACCTTGTGTTCCAGTTGTACTTTACAACTAAAGATACATTTCCCCTTCTATTAACTACCTGTGGGATGTCTGGTCACACAAAAACTTCAATTTGCTCAACTGTGATACACCAGAAAGCTTTATCTAGAGCTGATTGTGCCACACTGAACTGTAGAGAAAACTTAGGGAAAGGGAGATGGTGCCTGCCTAGTGTTGCAGAGGGATATTCTGAAATCAAGACTCTTGGGTCTGATATTCAAGTCAATGAATATGCAAGATGAGCCAGTAGGGCTAATGGCAATAAGATGAAAACATGAAATTCAAGGGCAGAGATGTATGTGTTTTGGGGAAATATTGGTATCCCAAGATCCTCTGACGATGAACTGCAAAACAGTTGTCAATTTATTGGTTGGTACCAATAAATATTCACTAAATGTTAGTTTACCTTCCATGATTTGTATTAAAGCCGTAATGTCATACCCACACTTCTGCCTTTGGTAGTTTGGCCACTTAAGAACTTGACATGGCATCAACCTCCCCCACTGTGACTCTTGGACACATCAGAGCCTTGCATATTTAATAATCTATAAATTGGAAATAATAAAATCTAGTACCTAGAGGCTCTTCATATACTCAGAATGCATGAATTTGGTATGTCATTGGCAACTGATAAAATTTACTCTCATTCTTTCCAAACCCTGGTCTAATAGCTTCTAGCCAGGACTGCCTTGTGCCTGCCAGCAGGTTGTACACATATGACTCTAGGAGATGTTATTTACACTGCAGTCTCTGTAAACAGTGACTCCCGAGTTGTTCATGGAACAACTTTATGGCATTAAATAGTAGTTCTGAATCTACAGAGTAACTGGAGCATAATGAAAATGGTAAATTGTTTTCAAGTGAATCATTCATCATTCAATGAATTAATGACACATGAGTCAAGACAGAGTTATTTTAGCCTCAAACTTGACCTATACCAGAAACAGTTTTTAAACATAACAGTGTTAAAAACCATTCAACCAACCCTCAATCAAATAAATAGATGCCAGCCCTGTTCTAGGTATTATAGAACGGAGAAACTGAGTTAAAATCATGGTTCCCGTTCAGAAACTCCCACAGCAGTGGCCACCGGGAATGGGCAACACCATGCCCGTTAATCACTTCTCTGCCTTGATTTTGGCCTCTCAGCAGCACTGAGCAATCTTTCTTATTGGAACACAGTAAATTTTCTCTTGAATTCTGTATTGTCTCCTTCCTCAAGTCGTCTCTCCTTTATTGGTTCTTCCTTTTACGAAGGTTGAAAATGTTGGGTGAGACCCAGGGCTCAGTATTTGACATCCTTCTGTCTACACTTTCTCCCTCATCAGTGATTCACAACCTTGACTGGTTATTACAAATGGAGTTTTAATAATATGGATGCTCAGGCTGCACCTGAGACCAATTACATAAGATCTCAAAAGTTTATTGAAGCATCGATGTTTTATAAAAGTTTTCCAGGTGGGTTCCACATGTGGTCAAGGCTGGATGATCCCATTCATTCTGCAGATTTAAGCACCATCCATCCATATGCTGCTGGCTCACATATTTATGTATCCAGACCTGGTCAGATGCCTGACATTGATTCCAGCACTGACATCTGTCTTTGACTCATTCTATATGCTTCTAACTTGATTTGGCCTTAGTGCTTGCACAAGATTTTCAACTCTGGATGAAAACATTCTGTTCCCCACAGATTGCCACCCAGGAGCTGGTTCAAGTTCTCATGCTACCCATTTCCCTACAAGCATTCTGCCAGCTCCAACCAGGGAAGAGATTCAATAGGCTGCTGCAATTCTAGTAGAGATTCACTTGTGTTATATATTTACTATGAGGCAGGTGCTGTGCTTGGGGTTTTAATTAGTTTATCTCATTTAATCACCGTAACATTTAAAGAGCAGTATTATACATAATCCTATGGAAAATTAAATCTTAAAAAGGTGAGAAATTCATTTGAAATCACATGACCTGTAAGTGGAGAATGAGTACTGAACCTCAGTTTGGGTTTTACTCCACAATTCATGCATAATCATTAGGCACCCCGCTACCTCAGTCCCTCAACTTCCAGCCTATTGAACATCACTCCCTTTTGGGAAGATATTCCTATTTCCAATCTTTATGTGACAGAAACCCTTGGGCATTCTAGAAAGTTAGGTTTAGATAGGGCTAGAGAGTTCTTAGACTTCAGTTCTCTCACTTTACACTTACGGGTAATCAAAGATGTGAGAGAGAGTTACTTTCCAAGGTCAGACAATTAATTAGTGGCCAGGCAAAGATTTAGATCAGGTCTCCTATGAATCCAGTGCTTTCCCCAGTACATAATGTTGCCTCCTACTAATATAAATGTTTTCCATAATTTATTTTTTCTTTCAACTTAGTCAAGGACCCTTCATAAAACAGGCTGTGCATTGTTCAGCAGCATAAAATAATTATTTGCTACACTCTTTTACCTTTAGTTTCATTCAATTCAAATAGCCATTGCTCGCCAAGCCACTTTAACCACAGAGCCCTTATGAGGTTTATTTGTCACTGAAGTCTTATTTTCTGAGGTAAATTAATGATGTGTTATTCTCAGAGACTTTATGGTACTTATCACTATATTTACTCACATCAAAAAAATCACAGGGAGCTATTTTTCAAGTCCTGACAAACACAGCCTAGAGAAATCCTAGTGAATTGGGGGCTTTGAAATATAAACGCACATATGGATTGCATATTTCTCATAAAGAAAATGTTTTCATTTCACATTAGGTAAAAGCTTTCTTTAAAAAGTTGTCACTTAGCATAGGAAAAGATTCATTCCTTCTCAGCATGGCTTCCAAGCACAGAGGGACCAGTAGTTCCTTCACAAACAAGAGCTATGAATTTTAGGAGGTGGAGTGGAGTCAGGGAGACCTCAGTCTGAAGTTCTGGCTTCAGATTACTAGTTCTTCATTCTTAGGTTTGTGATTTGTACTCCTAGTGCCTTAGTGCTTCACTGTATTATGAAGTGTTACATCAAAGTTGTGAGAATTAAATAAAATAATTAAGTGAAGCGAAACACTCTTGGTGTTCTGGGGCTATGAAGTTGTCCAATAGACTACTTTCGTGAAGGTTTTTCTCTTCCCTGAGAAGGTTAAGTTTGTTCTTAATAAGATTAAGTTTGTTCTGAGTTTAAAGAACTTTAGTGGCCTTTAAAAACTGCTCTAAGTAGGTTTCCTCCTTTTTTTGGCCATTCATTCATTAAATACCTCTTAATTATGCGCCAGTCATGCCAAGCTTTGAACAAGAAGCTCAGTCCTGACCTCCTTCTAAGGGCCTGGAATCCACAGGGGGAAGACAGACCAGGAGGAAGCAGGTGACACGAGAGCTCACTAAGGAACTGATGGGTAAGCAGCCACACGGCATCCCCCAGGGGCACCTCTAGGTAGACCGTCTTACAGACACTGACTTACCTGAGGAGGTTGCACATGAGCTGCCCATCCCACAATACCCCTCCCATTCTGGGACTGGCAGACCGAACGGCCTGACTCCTCTGGGTCAGGGGAGGTAGAGTATTTCTTATTGAAGCCAAAGGTAACAATTAAGAGAGATTGTTTCCGTAAGACAAAGTAGTATGTGAGCTTGAGAAGTTCTGTTGAAGTAAGACTCCAATTAAACTGCAGCAGCTAAAGAGGCAGAGAGAGAAAGTCTAACCTCCCTCTGGAGAAACGTGGGAACGGAATGGAAGTCAAAAGCGTTTGTCCGGCAACCAAATTTCTCAGAAGCTCTGCTTGGCCTTATTTTCCTCTCTCCAACCTCCCAAACTCCCTTACTTTTTTTCTTATTCAATCATTATAAATCACATGGTTGTTTTATCCTCGTTTTACACAGAAGAACCTTTGTCCCACAAACTTGATGTTACCTTAGCCAAGGCCACACAGTGGTAAGTGACCCAGGAGGGAAATTGGTTTCACTCAGGTCATGTAGGACTGAGTCAGGATACTAGATATCAACTAAGTGGTTTGGGTTTGGAATAGTGGGTCACATACCCAGAACCTCTTTGTCATTTGAGGCAGAGAGGCACAAACCAAGTATGTCCAGAGCCACAAAACACAGGAGCAGCAAGACAGTCAGAGTTCTGCCTTTTTTGCTCAGGGGCAGGACCTTCACTGAAGTCCAGACCAGTTGTCTTTGGCTTAGGAAGGGGCGGTGCCTGAGGTGGCAGTAACAAACTCTGCCCCAAATTGGGGACACTGAAGAGGTACTACAGCTGGCCTGGCCTCACACCCTGGGGCTCTAAATTTGAACAACCATATTCAAATTGACAGTAAGTCATTGGTGGTAAGAGGGTCATATCTTATTTAAAAGGGGAGGATAAAATTGCTGACTGAGATATGTTGTGGATAATGAGAACAAGTCCTGAAATAAAGAAAAAGAATGAAGTTGGGATAGAGAAGGTGGTGCACTGCTGAATCAGCTCTCTGTCAGAAAATGGAATTAAAAGGTTTTCTTTCTCTCTGACAGACTAGATCTGAGGACCTTTTTCTTTTTTCCTTTTCCTTATTCATCTAAACAGTTTTCTTGGTAAACAATGAACTGGGGAGGCAAACCAGGAAGTCATGCCAGAAGCTCTGTCAAGATGGAAGGTGGGGACAAGGTAGTCACTGATCTTGAACTTATTCCAGAGGGATGGAAAAGTGTCCCCCTCCCATGAGGAGGACAGCATCTTCCAATCCCCTGTGCCAAGATGAACCAAAGATGTCTAAGCTCCTACTGTAAAATGGAAAGAAAATGAAAGAAAGAAGAACATTAATATTCATTTTGACTATTAAACATAAGTCAGCAATGTACTCAAAGTTATACCATATTCTGTCCTTTAGAAACCCTGCTGGGTATATCATATCATACCCATTCTACCGAAAGGAAAATCAGGCAAAGGGGGATTGTCCAAGTTCACCTTGCTAGTAAATGGCAGACCTGGGCTGCACAGTCTAGCTCCAATGTCCATATTCCTGTCATGGTGCCCATTAGCAGGACGTTATCCCATGTCCCTCCTTACTCTCTCCATACAATGCAGACAGAGGACAAGTTGGCAGTAGGGAATCTTCAGGTCTAAATCCAGTTTACAATAGAGAGCTTTGCTAATTATAAAGAAGAAATTGATAGGCAAGAACAATCCTGAAATGAATTCTGAGTTCCCTAAGTTTGAAGCTGTCAGAGCTAGTGGACTCTACGTTTCTCCCTAAACACAATATAAAGATGTCTTGTCCTTCCCTAGCCATTCATTTATCCATTTACCCATTCATTTATTTGAAAAATATTATGTATGTGTTGTGTGATAGTTTGAGTTCCAAACTGTAAGGGGTAGTTTTTCCTTCCTTATGGAAAATTTCTGTAAATTTGGGGGGGTCAGACAAAGGCAACTGTTTATTGTAATTGGAGATTGTAATCATAGGTGTAAGTAATTGATTCCTGTAATGATGGGACATTATCTAAGAACTGTTTGAAACCAAAAGAAGTGATACATACATACATAATCTGGAGCATGTGAAATTAGATTAGAATGACGTAAGGTGAGAGCTAAAAGGATGACTGGGAGCTGATCAGGAGGAAAGAGACTTCAGTGCATATAGGACATACAGAAGCAAAGAGGGAAAAGTATGGTGGGTCAAGAGCTATCAGTGGGTAGTTGGGTGGAGCAAAGATATGGACAGCCACAGGAGAACCATATGGTGGATGGTTCAGGAATATCTCCTGGGGTTTACTTCACTCTTCACTCTTCTATAGGCAATGAGAAGACACTGAAGAATGTTGGTCAGTGCACAATCAGAGTGTATCTTTTGGGATGTTCTTACTAATACAGGGCAAAATAATAGAGTCTATAATGAGCAAAGAAGAAGTCTTTTAAAAAAATAAGTTATTTTCACTCATTTGCTTATTTATTTACTACTTTAATTTCTTTATTATTTGTATTTATTTATATTTAGTTATTTAGTTACTCTGTTTAATCATTCATTGAGAGTCTAATATGTATCAGGTACTGAGGTAGACTTGTGGGATGCAAAGGTGAGTGAAATCAGATGTGATTCCTGCCTTCATATAATGCTGAGTACAGTTAAGAAACCCAAAGTTACTTAAATAGTTGTATAAATAACATTGCAGCTAGTACAGAAGTTTTAACCGGGAGTATATGGGGGGACATAAGAGCCCTTTAGAGAAACTCGCCCTTTTCAATTTTCATGAGAAGATGACACATGATCTGAGATTTCCAGAATTAGTGGCAGTGAACTGAGGGCCATGAGGAGAGGAGAATATTCTAGACATGATGAGGATAAACAAATACTCTGTTTGGATAGGAGGATGGAAAGGATGGGGAGGACTGGAACCATGGAGGTGAAAGCCATGACATGAGGTGAGGGGGTTAGGGGCAGATGTCATTATTTTAGCAGTGGAATATCAGCTAACTTGGTGCAAGTGTGTGTAACTGAGCTTAGTTTTATTTTTATATCTCTGCCATGAAAACATGACTTCATGAGGAGATACCATACATAGAAAAGCCAAATCACCCTGGCCATCCCATCCAAGCCACCCTGCTCACCATCAGATTTGTGTGAGAAAGAAAGGTTATTGTTTCAAGTTGATGAGTTTTAGGGTGTTTTGTTATGTGTACAAGGGTAGTGGAAGGTGAAGGATAAAAAAGGGGTAAAGAATGTTTCTTTGGTTCTCAGTTTACACATCTGGGTGAATCTTGGGGTCATTTTCTAAGACAAGAACAAGATTTAAACTGTAAAGTAAGATACCTATGTCAAAAAAAATAGGGGAGTGTAGCTTGGTGGTGATTAGGAAAACCAGAACATTTCTTGCTACAAAGATGAAGAACACATTCTGAAACTCCAGTTGAGCCAGTCTGGATTGTATAACTACTCTCAGATCATACTTTTGAACTTGAGTTTAATTGACCTAGATCAAGTTCAACTCTAACATTTAAATTTTATGACTATGGTGAGTCTATTAACTTCCCTCAATTTAAGCTGAAAAATAAGAACACTAGTTTCATTTGCAGAGCTTTTGTGAAGATTATATAGGTGGTATTTGAAGCTTGAACCACATTGTCGACTTTTGCCATACTCAAAGCTTGTGTGTTATTATAACGTAATTATACCAGTCTTTCCTCTGGCTGTTTCCTATTTGCTGGAACACACTCCAAATCCTTTTTTATGTTTTCTACATGACTCTAGACATGCCAAATCCTGGAAATTGTCTCAAACTATTCTCATACCCCATTGACTCTCACTTTCCTAAATTTCCGTATGTCTGAATTTCTTCATTCTGATATGCATTCCTTCATCAGATATTTATTGACTATCTACTAAGTGCTAATCACAAGAAGGAACAATAACAAAGCACTTCTTTGCCTTACTCACAGGAGGCAAATGCCACATGATCTCATATTTTCATTTAAAAATGAGTATTCACTTCACCATCCAGGTTACAAATCGCTCTGATATACATAATTTCATTTCATGTTCAGAAAACCCCGCAGAGAGGCAGGACAAGTATGAGCAGCCTTAATCCCTTTCATCAATGAGTGTAAGTTAGCTGGCTATGTTCCTCATCCCCTTATCATGTAGTGGAAAACTTCACTATAGAATTTCATGTCCTATTTTTGTGTAATTTGTTTGTATTCCTCATTTGTAGAGTGGCTTCTGAGCTCAGAAGACATAAGGGGTACTTATGTCTCCAATGTCCCCATAAATGCTTGGCAAAGAATAGATACTTAAAGTTGCTGCATGAACTAAGGTCAGAGAGATTGAAGGATTTGCTTTATTTATCCATATGATAAATCAATAGTGGACCAAGGGCTAGATTATAGTTTTCCTTTTCCCCACTTCTCCTGCCTCCACTACAACACACTATCTTCTATTATTTTCTTATTTCTTTATAAAGCAGATGAAAAATATCTCCAAGATGACCAAGTGTTAAGAGCATAGTACATGTTCATAAAAAATCTTTTAATGAAAGGAGGGGTGGAAACAACGATTATTGAGTGCCTACTGTTCACACCTGACATATTATTGTTTTTAATCAATTTTGTGAGGTCAATATTTCATATTTTTTTGCAAGGAAGAAAACTGAAGTTCACAAGGTAAATTTGAATAGAGTTATGTAGCAGGGAAGTTGTAATACTGGTGTTATCGCCCAAGTGTGTCTAAATGCAGTATCCTCTCATTTTACATTAGAACCTTCAGAAAAATAAATGTGTGTACCAACTGCAAAACACAGGAATGATTGAATGCTGTAATTTTTTTGACTTCTTTTTAGTAGAGAGGGTGGGTCTAAATATGACAGTTTTTCAAATTCAATGGCTAAGCCTCCTGATCCTCAAACTGTAATTTTCACTCCTGTGGCTTTGTAAACAATGTTTTTTGTCATCTCATAAAATGATTCTGATTAGAAAGGGATTGATCATTTCCTAAGACTGTTTTGTAAGAAATGCCCCAAGCCCCTCAGCTTCCCCTGTTGGTACTTATTTCTCTGTGTTTTTGATAAAATATAATTGTCTTAAGTCTCTGTGGATTGATTAGATGGAATATTCAAAAGGAAAGCTGTCTTATTACTGACCCTGCATCCTTTAGTTAATAAGTTTTTTTTCCTAATTTTACTTCAAAGATGAAAGTTTCTTAATTAACCATCAGAGGTTCTCTGAAGCTAAGTATATTAAAATCATATTATGCCTTCCTGAGGCTCTCCTTGGGTTTTTTATTCAGAAAAGCTATTGGAAGTAAAGATATGAGGGTAATTGTATCTATATATAATAAAGAAAGATATACTTATGAGTTTTCTATTCTAATAAGCATCACTGCCACACTGAAAAAGTCAATTATTTTGTAATATTTAAGAAAGCTAATAAAAGTGAATGTTATTTAGTTAAATCTTGTTAGCTCTGAAAATTAGAAACAAGAATATCAAAGATATAAAAATCCTCAGCTTAATTTCAAATGTAATTTAGCAAATGTGTGTCAAAGCAACTTCATCTATTTCAACAGTTCTTGATGGACCACCTGCCAGTCATCCTGGGATCTGAGAGGTAGAAAAATTGAACTTGGGCCCTGCCCTCAGTGAGCTCACAGCTTCATAGGAGAAATTGGTTCTTTGGTTTCACCAGAAGGGGGAATAGACATGTGCTGTTGTGAAGACATGTGCAAAGAGAGGATATAATAGGGAACCGGCTCTTGGTGAGTATACACCCTGATGTGACCTTTTCCATGGTGTAAACATTTCCACCACAACTGAGTTTTAAGCTCTCAAGTAAAAACTCCCAGAAACTTGAAAATTGTCTTATTCATGAATATTTAATAATGGGCTCTCAAAAGCTTTTTTTATTTTCATTTTATAAAAAAATCTTTGTCCTTCTTAAGCATTCTGGAATTTTCAACTTGTTTGAACACCACCACGATGTTCATTCTTGATGCAGTTTTGCTCATTCTGGAATTTACTTTAAGGAACATTTAAAAATAGAATTGGGGGCCTCCCTGATGGCCCAGTGGGTTAAGCAACGCACTATGAAGCAAACCACAGTCACTGCAGCACGAGTTCCATCCCTGCCTGGGAGGGGACTCACATGGTGCAGCAGACCTCTCCTGCCTTGACTGCTGCTCCCCTCAGCAGTGTATTTCAGTTCACCGGCCTGTTCTGCTCCCCACTCTGCCTGGTGAATCATCTCACCTCCCGCGACTCTGACCTGTACCCCAGCTCTTGTATGCATAAATAAATAAGTATTTAAAAAAATAAAAATAGAATTGGGACGTTTAATGCACATGTGTATTTATAAAGAAACACAACTGCTGTCATTCACCCTTTACCGACTCCAAGACACCAGTGGAAATTGGGGGGAAACAAAAGGGAAAATGACCATAAATTCTGCCTCAATGGGGCTAGAAAAAGATTCCAAGAACTTGCGCTATGCCTTGGGTATGAACAAGATCAAAGAGCAGGGACCAGGGAGGAAGAACGTTTCATGCGAGGGAATGTCCTGCACAGATTTTAGAAGGCTGCGCTTAGAATTCATAGGACATGTGTGACTGAAAAAGCTGGAATCTGGGGCTCCAGAAGCTGAGTTACATTGGGGTTCTCATTATGAAGACCAGTGAGTCCACTCTAAGAGTTATAATTTCTTTCTATAGAATATGGGAATCTCTGGAGGGCCTCACAAGACCTATTTGAAGACTAGCCACTGAAATAAAGAATACAGGCATAGATGCATTCTGCCCAATAGTCAGATGTTCTGCAAGCATTGCCATTTTCCAAATGACTGATTTCTTGGATAAACTTCATTGTTTTTCAAAGAATTTAGATTATTTAGAATCATGGTCATATGAGGAAGGGGAAAGTGCAGGAAAACAAGGTGAAGCTAAGAAATTGTTACAGAAATCTAGGCGGATTAAAAAAAGGTAATGGATGTTCATTATAGGAAATAGAATAGATGTAGATATGAGCAAGAAGAAAATAAGAATTGTCATCCTATCACCTATAAGTAGTAGAGAGAAAAAATCATTTCTTATGAACACCATCTCTTGAGTAGTTTGGGAGAATCATTTTCTTTCCTCCAAGCGATATATTGTGTCATTGAAGTAATGCAACAAATTTGTGAAATATTCTTTTACCAGACACACTACTAAAAAGAGATGGGAAGCAAATAAAATCACCGTGTTTCCTGAAAGGTATGCACTAAGTATTTGGGAATAAATGCACGAATAATCAGTCACAAAGCAATGCAATAAGTACCGTGGTGGAAACATGCATGAAATAAATAGTCCCAAGAGAGCAGGAATCAACAAATGATGGGAGAAAGGATCGAAGTGGTCAAGAGCTGTTTCATTCGGGAGTGATGCTGGGAGTGAATTTTAAGGGATAAATGAAAACAATTTAGGTAGACAGAGGGAGGGCATTTCAGAGACAGAAAGCAGCATATGCAAAGGCAGATAGAGTTGTAATAATATAAAGATGAATGTCATATGTTTCTGTATACATATGTAGTATATATTTATATTTTTCATATATATGAAAGGCAGTATGTTATTCAAAGAGTGGATTTTAGCTGTAGGTTTGAACATGAGGAATATTATACATAGTAAGATCTATATCTGTTTTGTAGCCATAAAACTCAGACAAGATTCAAACGAGGAAAACTAGAAATATAACAGAAGAGCAAATAGCGTGGTTGAAGGTAATGGCAATGGGGCAAACAGATGAGACAGATAAGAGAGGTGTTTGAGAGATATAAATGGAGGGTTTGGTGACTAATAAGGTGTTGAGATGGTGAAAGATTTCAGGTTAGGGTGATTTGGTGGACGATGGAGATATTAAAGAAATTGAAAACAGCAGGAAAAGCAAGTTTCTTGAGTTCAGCTTTGGACATGATGTTTTTGAGATATTGTGAGAAATCCAAGTGTGAATGTCCAGGTAGCAATGGCTTTTATTGCAGATCTTGCAGAAAATTACTGAGATAGTATGAATCAAGAGACAGTGAAAGGTTAACATTTTTAATGTTCCAATTTTTTATCAAGATCACAGCTTGTGTCTTCTACCATGTACAAACCAGAGGCTAAAGAACTTTGCAGCTTCACAGTTGGAATCTCTGGCTTTTCTTATCTGTAGCCAAGACCCATAGAACATCTGGAGTAACTGCTGAGAACTCAATGTATGACATATCCTAATTAAAGATCACTACCAAGTTAGGGATTGCTGGAAGCAGGCATGAGATAAAGTGCATTTATTATCAAATAGAAGCTCACACTGATGCTTGTAGTGACTCTGATTGAAGCGGGTGCATTTGTCATGACTGACTTTCATTTTCCTTTAGAGAGCTACATTTTGCATAAAAACACAAGCAATTGTCTTTTAGCTTTCAATTTGATGAAATAAATCTACATGGTAAATTCATTCATTCATCGATGAAATAAATCTACATGGTAAATTCATTCATTCATCCAACCAACTTTAATTGAATGCCTCTTATTTGAAATTCAAGTTTTTTTAAGTTAGGAAATCAGAGATAAATAAGATGCAGGCCTAAATAAGACATGGAAAGAAAAATAAGACATGGCCTTGCTCTCAAGAAACACAATGGAGTGTTTCTCTCTATTATTGTTGTTTTATCTATGATTATCACTAATTAATAAAGAAAATGGTTATAACTGGTTTGTGGGTTTAATGATATTGGTGTCCTTCATTCCCAGATAAAGAACATATAATGCTAGGCTAAATTATCTCCAATTCCCTTCAAGCAGGAAGAAATATAATGTAATGCAAGATACCTAATTCTAATCACCCATACCTAAATTCATACCTGCAGGAATTGTTTTTATACAAATTCTCAGAGTTGAGATTTGGAAATTTTGATGCATTAGGTATGAGACATAAAATTGGCAATTTTAATTTTTACAGGTTCCTCCAAGAAATCTTAAAGTAAATGGTTTGTTGAGTGCATTTTGAGAATCCATGGCATGTTGAACATGAGAACTGTGAAGTCTGGCTGCCCAAAATGTCAGTTGGAACTTTATCAGGGACAAGCAGCAAAATCTCACAGAGGTTCTTATATAAACTGAGCCTCAAATGAGTCATCTCAGAAAAATGATTTACAGGAGTAAATCATTTAGTATATAGTTATAGTATCATATACTATAGTATATGTATATACTATATACACATATATAGTTTATACTGTAGTGTATAGTAATATTAATTGATGCCTGATTTGAAATTTTCTCGCTCCTTTCTCTTTTTATATCCCAAACTAGTACTCTGTTTTATTTATCTCTCATACTCATACTTTCTCCCTTTTAGAACTCCTGTGTATTCCTAGTCTTTCTCATTAAACTCTTACTCCTTAAATACTAGAGTTTGTCTTCTCTTTATACCTATATTCATGAAACTTACACATAGCAGACCTACACTGAAGTAATTTCCAAGAAATATATCCTAATACCCTTGCTTTACTTCATAATCCCACACCAAAGTGATTTTGTGTGTGTGTGAGATGCAAACTTCCTAAAGTGCACTAATTCTTCTTTGTCTTTTTTATAGTCGACACATCTAGCAAGATATAGGGTCATACATTTTTAAATTTTCTAATCAAGAGTGATAGAATCAAATGCTTGTCTTGACATTTCATAGGAACATGTGCATTTCTTGACCAAAGACTGACTTGGTGGCTTAGGCCGTAGCTGTAAACGGGCATATTAATTCACTATATCTATGTTCATTACGTCAGGGGATGCTCGTTGAAGTAATATATATGCCAGACACTTTGGGTGCTGGAAATATACAGTGAACAAAACATTCCTTATGTGCAAGGAGCCCAAATCAATATGTATGATCATTTCAACAAAATGTGCTACATACTATCATAGAGGAAAGTGAAGGTGTTTTGGGACTTGTGACCTATGGTAAAGAGGATAGGAAAAAATTCCTGGAAGTTTTCATGTCCAAGCTGAAAGCTGAAGGGGTCACGTGGCCAGGGAAGGACTGGCCATGGGATCAGGAGGTAACAACAGCACGTGTGGACACTAAATGATGACGGACTCTTACATTCAGGTCAACCAAGTGATTTGGTCTAGTTCCAGGAGAATAGGTCAGAGTGGTAAGTACAGGACCCTGTCATGGAGAGACTTAATTCTTTCAAGCTAAGGTATTAGCTGATTAGAAATCTTTAAGTACAGATGTAACATCACTATAATTGTAATTCTAAGCTCAGGTTTTCTGTTTGCTGTAAATTTTTCCTTTAACTGAAGTTTAAAAAATTACTTATTAAGTGCATTTATATATTTTCTTGAGAGATTTGAATTTAACTTTACAATTACTCAAGGTGTATATCAAATAAGAGCTATAACACTCAATAATTGAACATAAAGGAAGTGCCACCTCAAATTTGAGGACTTTTATTTATTTATTTTTCTAAATAGCATAATGTCTTTAAGATCACATTAGAGACTTCTAGTGTAAAGTGGCTTCTAGCTGGTATTACTTCACATTGACTCTCCTAATCAATTTTATTGGTCAGGATAGGCTAGGTTATGTTGCAGTAATAAATATGCCTAACTCTCAGTGGTTTTAAAGAAGACAGGTCCTTGGGATCAGTGGAGAGGGTTTTGTTGTTTGTAGTGCATTAGGTTAATGGAGAAGTCATCTTGGAAGTTGCTGGTTAGTGAACTGAAGGAAGGCAGAGTTCTGGAAAGACCTGGAGTATAGCTCAAAATACACTGTCCAGAGCTGTCCTCAATCACAAACAAGGAAGCTACAACTCCAAGCCTGTAATGGACCATGAAGAGGAAGGGGCCAAAACTATGTTCTGAACCTGTTAATTACTATTCAAAATATATACTATTTCATATAACTAGAAAACTGTTTTTAAAGTCTTGTAAATCCAAGAAAGGCCAACATCCTTTGATAGCATCTTGGAGAAGATTTTTACCACCTAGAAGGTGATGACAGTTACTTTGGGAGAAACCAAATAGGCTTTTGCTGCCTTAGGATTGTGAACTGAGAAACCTTGACCTGACTAGAGTCCTCTGGAGTCTCTTCACAGCTCTATCTACACTGTCTTCTCCAGAACCTCAGGATCTGTAGCAAATAAATCTGATAACTATCCATCCTTTAGCTCAAGGTTTTCTCAACTCCAATTTTTCATGTAGAATCAGAGGCTGCAGTCACCTAAAACAGGGCAAAGAGCGGAAGCAAATCTTCCTTTCTTTAGTCTCCAGACATTCTCTGAGGAAACTAAATACTAGAAGAACACATGAGACTCTTGTCTCCCTTGTCATGGCCAAAAGAATGTAACCTTAGAATCTATAAAATAGCAGTGAGATGTGTCTGGTGACTTCTGTTCTCACAGGGGCAATTTCTTGTAGCTGGCAAACTGAAGAGGACCTTGACATGGCGCCAGGAAAGGCAATGGGGATTTACAGTTGTGGATATAAATTCTGACTCTGTCTCTTACTAGGTGTGTGGGTGTGAGAAATTTAAGCTCCAATGCCTCAGTGTTCTCATCTGTCAAGTGAAAATAGTAATAGACCCAATAACCTTAGATAGTTGTGATAAAAATTTCCCTGTAGAATGTATAGAACATGCCTGCCTGGCACTATTAGTATCATTATCACACTTCACAAGCCACCAGAAGGTGGCATTTCCTGAGTTAAGGTCTATTCATATGTGAACTTTGAATAAAAATATAATTCTTCCTGGGAAAGCACATAATCTTCTAGGGAAGCCCCATGTGCCATTATCACTGAGTGCTGTGCAGAAATTCAGGTGTTTGTTTCTTCCTGAATTTCATTCCAGTAAAAGCTATTTTCAGCTCCTGCTGCAATGATCAACAGCTTGGAGATGGTATCAAGTACAATAAAAATAACAACAACAACAACCAAGTATATAACCATTTTTTTTTGTCTTCTGAATACCCAAAGACCCATGGAATTAATTGTCAATGAGTGTATACTATTATCACAGACTATCCTGGGTTTCTCCCCTGTTAGGTTATAAATTCCAGAAACTCAGTATCACATCCTTCTTTCATAGAGTGAGCTTTGAAGTGAGGCTGGCATGTACAAGGTAGAATTTGAACGTATACTTTATGGAGTCATCTAGCCCTATGCTATATGACCTGGCACAGGTGGTAACATTAAATTTTCTGAATCTAAGTTTTTTTCCTCTGTAAAATAAAAGGGTGAGCCTCCAGGCTTGCAAGCTGAAATGCTTTGAGTGGTGTGGTCATGTTAAAGTAAGTGTGAAAAGGCACCTGGTAGAATGCAGGAAAGAGTGGTGGGCATGGCAGCTAATTAGAGAGGGCCCCTGAGGGATTTGTACACAACTATTTCTTTTAAAACTTAGTGCACAGAAGAAAACCCATCCTCTGGAGAATGAACTCTTTCTGTGTGATAGAAATCATTCATGTCCTTTCCTACACTGACGTGCTGAGTTGGGTGAGCCAAAGCACTCTTGGAATCTCACTGACTATCTACAATGTGACTGCTGCCAACCTTGCTAATCCCTGATTTTTTAAATGAGATGCTTCAAAGGTTTGCTTGCAATTCTAGATGATTTAGTTGGCTTATTTATCAAGGATGCTGTCTCACTATTAACTGACTTCGAGATAATATAATTTATGTTCAATTCTGGACATTAAGTGAAATGGCTGAATTGTTGCTTATTCACTTATGGCCCAGACAGAAGGTATCATGAGATCCAGAAATGAATTATTCCCTCTGGAGTCCCTTTGACACATGGCTCCAGGAACTCATCATTTAGATGTCAGTCATTCCCTCCTTCTGGCTCTGATGTCTCACAGGTTTCCTGACAACAATTAGGGGGACTAAATCACTCATAATCACAATCACACCTGCCTTGCTTATTGGCTCAGAGGCAATTTACTTCTCTCAGCTCTTCTGTCACATAGCAGACCCTGAGTGTTACTTTTCCAAACTTCAATTATAGACATTCAATCTGACAGCCTCCGTGAAGTCATTATTCTGCCCCCTATTTTCTGATATTGATCCCAAATGTTTGGATAAAAGTGCAAAAAATAAATGCTGTCAGCCATCAAGATGTTTCGGGATATCCAGATGTGTATTCTATATAGACATGCCTCTGGGTGATGGGTGTGATTCTGTGAACATGGAAGTTATATTGAGTCAGAATAGGAATTTTCAACTCCTCCCTCCTTTTGCCTACCCAGAACTCATTAACGTATCTGCTAACAGGAAAGTCCAGCGACCCCTGAGTCACCCTCTAGTCACTCAAAAGACATAGCAGGGGGTCTGAAATTGTAGGTTCCTTCTTTTTCCCTTGCCATTTTTTGGAAGAGGACTGGAATAACTTTGACATTTTCCTACTGATATGACTCACACTGCCAGTTCTCTTAGGAGGCAAAAACAGCAATTGTCAGTTTTATTTGAAACAAGTTTCTTACCCTATTACAACAATGGCCTCCACTACCACCAGATCCTGAATGTCTAAAATGTATTAGGCAGTCAGCCAGTGGCTATAGTTATGACATTTCATCTTAAAATAAATTAAATGTTGGTCTTTTATTCCTATTTTATATATTATAAAAAGTTAACTTGCATCCAACCTCACTTTCCTATGATGACACATACATGACATATAGAATGCAAAGCGGTTCTGATTCCAAATACAAATATTAGCAACCGTAGCTGTATGTGTCACACTGCTCCAGGTCAGGCCTTCAGCGCATCCTATTTCATGTAATCCTCACAGCATCCTAGGAGATTCTTATAGGCCTCCCAGCTTTGTGGATGAACTGTTATTCAATTAATTTTGTTTTACTTCCTTCCAAGTCTGTGTCTCTGTGAGGTTTTTACTTTCATACTTCTAATTTCTCCAATATAAACATTAGTTTTATTGGTGTCTTGATATGTTTTTTAATTTAATGGATATTTAATGAATGTGCCATATTGCTTGGGTTTATATATATATAGGGTAAAGAGATTAAACCTCTTGTTGGTGCCTATTCATTGTTCAATTATTTTATTATTTAACTTGTCCATAAAACTCTATACTTTGTGTGTGAAAGTGTCTCTCCTTTGAGGCTTCCACTTTCCATATTTTAAACAAAAAGTGAGAGATAAAAACAAGCCATTGGCAATCTGAATGCCAGCTCCTCTCGTGATTAACTATGTTCTCTAAGGAAAACTAATCCAGACTTTTTGAGATTTGGTTCATGCACTTAAAACATGGACATATGATATATTTGTGCAAGAGCGGGTATACACACAAACACACATAAACATATAGCGTTCGATTAGCAAAATAGCAGATTTCGGATGGTGAGATATCACCTGAAATGACAGCTCTGGGTGGGAGATATTTATCCCATTGTAGAAATGTCTCTTATTCAGGCTACATCAAGCATAAATGGTTTGTTACAGTGCCTTCAACAATATCTGCTATTCAAGTCATCTAAGTTCCTCCTTACCTTCTCTCTCTTTTTCTCTAATTATTGTGACCTGCACATAGTAAGTGTTCCATAAAAAATGAGTAAGGGAACCAAATAAGGATCAAGGAAAGGAATAACAACAACAACAACAACAACAATAATAACAATAAAGACAAAAAACCAAAAATGAAAAGACAAGGAAAATTGGGGACACTTGGCGGGGAGGGGGGAGGAGGAGGTTTGAGGGCAGATGGGAGCACGAGGGACTGAGGTGATGGTGCACTGGTGACATGGTGATGGGGAATACATGGGGTTTACAAGTGATGTTAAATATATATATAAATTTTAAAAAAATGAAAAAAAAAAGTGAGTAAATAAATGAAATAAAACCCAGGAGCTGTTATCTGCATTTTAACAATGAGGAAACTGAGGTCCAGAATAGTTAATGAGAACCCCTAAAGGTACACAGATAATGAACTTCAGAGGCATATCATAGCTCTGGTTTTCCAGTCTTAGTCAAAGTTTTAATACATAAATACCTACCTCTTCATTATAAATGTACTCCAACAGATTCTATGTTTAAAGTTTGATATTTTATCATAAATGTTTCTATTAATTTAATGTTTTAATTGCATTAGATATTATCTTGATTTCTGACTATTTTATCACCTTAAATTTGGATCTCAATTAACTTAATTTAGTCTCAACTCTTTATCCCACTTCTCATACCAATTATCAAGTAACATGTCTTCGTTGTTGTTTCATTTATTCACAAAAATCCACTCAAAATCCACTCGTGTTTTACATAGTCTGAGATGTTGGTCTTCGTCTAACCTAGCTTTAAATAAGTCCCCACTGTGATGGAGCCAAGGCAGACTCAGGATCCCACACTCGAATATTAATGAGTGGAAAATGGATGATTTTATGATTCCTGACCTTTCCGCTTTAATCCATTAGGAAGTATAGATTGGTTAGTAGTTAGCACAACTGGGCAAATGCTGTCTAAGTGGAAAATTGATCCTGGTAAGTGCATGCATAGTGGTTCCACTTGTTAATGCTTCCTATTTTAGCATTTTGAACTTTTGCTCATAGATACCTCAAGTTCATGCCCCAGTGTGTCAAGCTGAAGGTGCAGCGACTTAGACTTAGCATGAGTTGACGGAGATGTCAATTTCTTACATGTTAATTAAAAGGATAAGTTAAAAGAAATGGCATAAAAATCAGCAGATCAGTACCAGGTTCTAGGATGCAGCCCCAGGGATTTTCTCACCCAAGATCAATTGACCTTCTCACTGAGAAAGTTTTACAGACACTTGAAAATACCAGATCAGGCCCATTATCTTTGACTCCACAGAGAAACCAAGATATGGCTGCTTCTATTTTATTGTCAAGATGTTGAAGGCAGTTAAGGGAGAGGAAAGACACTGTGGTCTGGAGGGGTGGGTAAAGGGAATTGTGTTATTCACCCAAATTTGTTTCATTCATTATCTATACCTTGGCTTTATTTCTTCATTTGAAAAGGTAGAGGGCTAGATAGATCGATCCTAAGAAGGAACTTTAGACTTCTATGATCCCTTGAATTCCCACTATAGTTCATGTCTGCCTCCAGGTCTACCTTTTCCATAGATAAGGGTAGAGATTATATTTCATTTCATGTACTAAATCCTATTCATCAGTAGTGTCTGACAGGATTCTGCATTGAGAGATTTCTGAAGCAGCAATTAATTCCAGAAGAACAACTTCTACAACCTCCCTCTTGTTTGGACTGAGAGTGAGGCTGGGACCACAGCATTTCTTTGAATGCATTATAATTGCCTTGCAGGGAATTGGGAAGTCATTGAAATAGGAATCCTGTCTTTTATCTTTGTATTCCTGGTATCTAGCTCAGGACTTTGAAAATAATAGATGATCAATAAATGTTAAAGAACCCTAAAGGAAGGAAAGAACATCGTTCTTGTAGCATTAAAGACTCTAAGTTCTAGAGGACAGAGGGTACTTATTTTAATGCTTGCATTTCTTTTGCCCAGCACCACATGCAGCCTGCTATCTATCTCAGTAATAGGAGGGTGAATGTTTGGGTAAATGGATAAGTTCTATGCAAAAGGAATAGAAAGGAGTGGTAATGACTTGGTTTTTAAAGTCAAAGTGCTTGTATCTAAAACCAAGGCCAACTGTTAAGTGTTTTCCTTGGCAGCTACCTACACTTTAGTAAACCACAGTTGTGTCATCTTAACACTGGGACTAGAACAGTACCGAAATCATTGGTGGCTATAAGGACTGAAAAAAAGTGGGAGGCCACAGTAGAGTGTCTTGCATATCAAGTTTTCAGTATATAATAATTATTATCATAATGATTGGTTATTACTTAATGGCAAATGCTGACAAATTATGCCTGAGTCAAGGATATTTCATGCCTTCATAGTACTTGTAAGAAAATCAAGATTTTGAGAAGAAAAGCAAAAAAAAAAATTCTTATCCTTCTGAGACGGAGTAGAATATGAGAGAAGGAGGATGCAAAACATAGGGAAGTGGGAATCAACAACCCAGAGCTTCCTGATTATTTCCAGATGATTTCCTAAAGCCCTTTACCTAATAAGCCTCTTTCATCTGTAACTAATCCCTCTTCAGCTTTGAGGTGAGAGAGAGTAAATTGTTCTATTATTTAGTACTAGATACAAGCAGGACTGTCACCCCCAAATTACAGGCTCTTTAAAGGATTTAAATGATTCTTTATTTAAAGATTTGTTTATGCATACAAGAACTGGGGTAAGTCCAGAGGTGTGTGTGTGGGGGGGTGAGAGGAGTCACCAGAGACAGAGTGGGAAATAGAATAGGCAGATCGACTGAAATACACTGCTGAGGGGAGCAGCAGGTGAAGCAGGAAAGGTCTGTTGCACCATGTGGTTCACCTCCCTGGTCAGGGATCTAACTCGTGCTGCGGTGGCTGCTGAAGCCCCACAGTGCAGCGCTCAACCCCTTGTGCCACCAGGGAAGCCCCTGACCTTAGTTTATTTTCTTAAACCCTTCGTGCCTATCAAACTTTTAAATCAGGTAAAAGAAAATCACCAGAGATGTTGAATTATCCCACTAGAATTGTAGAATTCTTTCTCACTGTTTGATCACCATTTGTATACACTAAATATCATATATGATGTATATAGGACATTTGAAGGGCACTAAGCAAAATCTTTGGGCTAGTGCAGAAATACGTCTAACATTAGAAGGAAAGGAAAAATACCATGGCTTAGGTCATAGTATTGATTAGTTAGCTAAATTATTGCATGTCAAATTGGCCAGCAGATAATCTGAAACACAGTAAATGATCATTGTATTACTCATCTCTTTTTGTCCTATATTTTATGATCATTATCAATACCTTATACTCAATTCAATAAATTATTTTAACAACTCTTCAACTCACTCTCTTCTTTTGCTAACTATGAACAAAATTTTCTCACCACTTACTGAGAAACAACATACATTCACTACATATTTACAGAATCCCTTTTGCGTGACAGGTACTGGGAAGACATGTAAAGGGCACAAAATAAACCATGGGTTGGTCCTATTTGCAAGGATTTTGAATTAGGATAATTAGATAAGTAAGTCTAAGGTGGAAAGAGGTGAAGATCAACATGGAGCATCATAAATAAAAGAGCAAAAATTAATATAGGATATAGATTTGAACATAAAAATATAAGTGAATGTTTTAGTAGGTAAGTGACTAAGTTCAAAGTAGGAAAGGAGGGTAAGAAAATTCAGATTATTTAATGACCACTACAAGCCAGGTGTTGTTCTAGTCATTAGCCATGTTTATATCTCTGTCTACACCCATGCCTCTTTCTATAGCTATAAAAATATATATCTGTCATCTCTATCTACATCATAAAATATGTATGCACAAACAAGGGCAGGAGAATTAGTGCCTCCATTTCATAAATGAGCTGTCTGGGGGTCTGGGGTGGTAAGCCATGCAGCTAGAAAATATTTTTAGAGGAAAGGGGGAAAATTAGTAAAATTGTTTCTATAACTTTGGGAAAAATCATTTCCTTTGCTTCCTGGCTTCCATATCCTTCCCCCCAAAATATCTACCAGTAGCTAAATGTCAAGTTTTACTAACCTCTTTGTACATAATATATTACTTAATGATAATAAGAGCACAGTGAAGGATCTGTGATAATCCTTCCTCATGTCATATGGGAGAAAACGGAGACTGGGGGGGACTCACAGGAGGGTGTTCAAAACAGAACTCCCAAATTGAGATATTCTCTATTGGAGAGGAGCATCTTATCATGCTCTCTCCTCATCATCTGAGAATACAGATGTGTATAACACACCTAGATACTACATTCATACATACAAGAGTATCAGTATCAGATCAGATATTGTGCTCTCATTGTTGATATTAAGCTAAGCTCTTACCAAATATAATAATTTCCCTACTTGAAAATAACATGACTAAATGTCATATTCCCTTGTAAAGATGAGAAAACAGGTTCAGAGAGTTAAAAAAAAAGTCACATAGTAGGTAAGTGACTAAGCAGGAATATGCATGTTAGCATTCTGACTTCAAAGGCTTTGCTCTTACATTGTTGAGAGGAAATTGCTGGAAAAAGGCATTGGCCTGCATACTGCTTTGGAAGTAGAGTTAAAGAATCAAAAACTTCATAAGAAAACTTGTATTGGATCTACCAAAAATTCCTTAAAATCTTAGATATGGGGCCTCCTTGGTGGTGCAATTAAGTCACAGCACTATCAAGCTATCTGCAGTACCAATTCCATCCCTAACCAGGGAGGGGACCCACATGGCATAGCAGACCTCTCCTGTCTTGACTGCTGCTCCACTCAGCAGTGTATTTCAGTCTATCTGTCTGTTCTGTTCTTCAGTCTGCCCCTGGTGAATCCTTTCACCCCACCCCACCTCTGGCCTGTACCACAGTTCTTGTATGTATAAAGGAATCTTTAATAACTGCAGTGTATGGACTTCAGCTCACAGTTAGCTTGAATGCCTGCTTTGAATTCTCTTACCTGATTGCTCTCTCTCTACGGTCCACATCTCTGAAAATGACAGCAATGCCAATTTGTCTTGTATAAGGAATATCCACACCTCTTCTGCTGCCAGGGGAGGCTGTTCCACATATTGACAGTTCTGATCAGGAAAATTCACTCTAGTGTAAGCAGGGTCAAAGGATTCAAGCAAAACTTTCTGACTGAAGATAAGGCCAGGGCTTTGCTTGGTGAGAGGTGGGCAAAGGAAAAGAGTGAGAGAAGCCTGGGCACTTGATTCTTCTGTCTTTGAACAGTGAGAATAAGATTTGAAACCAGGCCATCTGGACTGGGGTCAAATCTCTATTATATATTATTAATAGTTCTATATGTCTCTCTTTTTCTCCCCTCTCTATATATATGTCTAAGGCCACTTAACTATTAATATATAGACATTAAATCTATGTTTTATAGATGTTAAATACTATAGATATGAAATCTATAATATAAAGAAATGAAATATTTTGATCTCCCTAAACCATAAAATTTTGATTATTTCAAGCATTATAAGGTTAAGATGAGATAATTAATGTACAGAGTGGCTCATACATTTCCTGGCACAGATGAGGTGCTAAAATGTAGTTGATATAATGTTTGTGATCTTCCTCCTCATTATCACCTTCATCTTCATCCTCATCCTCATCACTAACACAGCATTTCAGCCTTTCAGCCACAGTTCTCACACATCCATTCAAAATATCAGGATCTACCATTGATGGATAATTTGGTCAGTCTTATTGTAGGTTGCCGAAAAGATCCTCTTTCTCAAATTCAAATATTTGCTCATCCTGGGGGCTAAGGAGAGCTTGCTTTAGAGATTAACATGAGATCCAATTTTAAATTTCCATGTTGGAACTGGGGATTCTAAATAATGACCTAGAGATCTGAATACCAACATTCTCTAGAGTGGAAGTTGCCAAATGGCATTTTCTATTGCTTACAGCAAATCCAATTAGTGAAAAGCTCCATTTACACAGAATCATGGGAGGGGTTTGTGGAAAGAACACTGAATAGGAATAAAGAGAGTCTGATCAAATCAAAATAATACTCTAATGTTTGTGTTACTTTATGCAGTTTAAAATAATTTCATAGTATTTGACCTTTCTAAAAACCCTGTGGGCACGTGTTATTATTTCCCCCAAATCCAGCGCCCACTATGTTCTGCTCCCTGCAGCCCTCACTGCTCCAACCCTTCTTTTCCAGAAATGCAAATGCAGCCCTAGATCAGGCTCTTCACCTGCTCCCTGGTACATTTCGACTGACCCCCGCGTGGTCTCCCCATCAGTTTCACACCCTATATTTCACTTTCTATCTCATTGGTAAAAGGGTATTTTTCCTTATCAAAGAAAATGATAACTCGATCACCTTCCAAATTCTACGCCTCCAAATTGTCATGTCTTTATACCCTCCGTCCATCACTCCCTTCCTTCTTCCTGTATTCCTGGTTGGACAAATTCTGCTCCATATTTCTCCAGTTAAAGCAATAATAAACACAGCTGCTTTGGTGGAGGCAAAGGCAGGAGCTCAAACAGCACTTGTTTTCCCATCCACCCCTGCCCCTGCTCTGCTTTATCCTCCCTCCCTAACCAACGTACATGGAACAGTTGAAAAGTCATTGGCCTGAAGAATAAAGTTTAGGCTCCTTATCTGAAGAAAGAGTTGGCATTTGACCTTCTAGGCTTTAGCCCTCTTAGAGCCTGGCCTTCAAATCACAGAGTAAAGCTGATATATTTGGGTTGGGGAGAAGCTGAACAAATGAGGAATGTCTGCTACCCCACCTTCTCTTTGCTGGAACATTTCACATCCTATGAATGAAATATACATACTTATATTTTAGAAGCTTTGATTGAGTTAGTTTTTTCAATCCACAGATATCATATGCTGTACATAATCGCTTTGACTCCCCTTCCCTGTCCTTAGGCTATCTGGCATATCTTGTACATGTATTTGTGCACCACTTAACGTTTTACTCTATGAAAACACAAGTCACTATGTACTGACATTGCATTTTTATGTGTGTCTCTCCTGCTGGACTTTATAAATAGGGTGGATGTCTTACTCACTTTGATTACTACCACTGCAGATGGGACACACTGGGTGCTTTGCTAATATCTGTTGAACTGAGGTAAGGATTTAATTCACAAAAAATGTTCAGAAAGACTACCGACACTAGACAATGACATGGCGAGACTATAACCTGTAAGATAAAATTATTTGTTTTACCAAAGGATTTGGCAGACAAGAGATGAACTAACAATGACTTTTCTCCAAACCAGCTTCTGCATTATCAGAGGTGAGGTATCACCACCAAATAAAACAGATTGACTAAGTTTGGGAATGCAAACAATTTTGGAACCTGCATGGACTGAGATGATGTGTATGAGAGGGGCAAACGAATAAAGTGGAAGAAACATTTGGGTAGGATCCAAGGATTTCTGGCAATCATAAGCTGTGCCCTCACACACCTCAGCTCTTGACCAAGAAATCAATGTGTAGCAGCTGAGAGTTGATATTAGGGTGGTCACCATAGAAACAGCATCGCTCTCAGGACAGGTTGACTTGACTGTACTTAAATCAGTGCGTTATCTTATCTTAAGAAAGAATATACAGAATCAAAGGAGAAGAATCTTATAAGCATAGGGAGTATAAGAAGAAAGAAAATGGACAGAGTTGCAATCTCTATGAGAAGAGACATGGATTCTTGGGAAGCAGGAACATCTGCTAGAGAGAAATGTCATTGAGTATATCTTAATATTGATAAAAGTTCTTTGTTACAATATTCATTTCTTCTTTAGTATGTTTTCCTTTTTAATAATTTATTTAGAAAATGTGTATGATAGTAGTCTGGGTAACAGAAAGGAAGGGGAGCAGGATGCATAAATCAGGGTTAGGGATAGAGTGAAGGAAAAAATTAAACTTTTAGGGGTGGGTGTTCAGAGCATGTACAGATGTTGCTTTATAATGATGCACAATTGACACTTACATAGTATTATAATGCAATGTTCTTTAAATACAAATATTTTAAAATAGTCATTGAAATAATATGCCTTGGAACCCAACAAACTCAAGCTATGTCCCTGTGTTGTCTGTGACTCAACATAGAACTAGGAGTGTACTCCAGAGCTGCAGTCGGACCTGAGCAGCACCTGTCTCCCCATTGCCTCCAGAATTTCTGGGATGCTGCTCTGCCTGCAAGCTTAGAGAAGGTCAGAAATACTGAAGAATGAGCACCCCAAAATCCATCTCTAGTAGACCTCAATCATGGACTCATGGAAGGTGTTACTTAGACCCCCATCCCTTACTCCTTTGATGGAATAATTCTCGCATATTTGGTGTACACTGCCTGCTAGAGTTTCCCCAATTGAGCCAAGTCCCAGTCTGTCCGGTGATCTCTGAAGAATGGACCTTTTATTTAGGAAGGCAGGAAGAAAGGCCATTCATAATAACCCTCACAGAACAGAAGATGACCACTTTTAATCTGATCCCCTATGCATCAAAAGACCATTATTTCAGTTCCAATCTTGTCCGATTGCAAGAAACCAGATTGATTATTGGGAGTAAATATTAACTTTCAGTCACTGAATGGATATGTTGGATATGTTGGTAGGCTGGTTTAATCTACAGTTGAATTTTATGACTTGTTTTACAGTCTGGCAAGTCCCCTCAGTTACATCAAATCTGGGCCACTAACAAGATGGAATCTATAAAATTGAATGGGGAAGAATGTTACCCTGAGCGCGGCCTGTTCATGACACAATGTCCCACATCAATCTCCTTGGTGGACTGTCTTCTTGTGGGGCAGACTTATGATGACATTGTGCTCTTATTCTATGCCAACTGTCATACTTTCTCCTCTTCCCCCCATTCTAGAGTTTAGATTTCTCTCTTATAATGGAAGGAAATGTATATCCTCATGAAATGTGTATCCAAGACCATTGATAAAAATCTGAGCCATCTTCTCTTCCCAAGTCTTGGGCTTTGGAGAAGTTATAAATCACATAAGTGTGGCAGGGGTGAAATAAATATTATATGGTTAGGCTTTCTGAACTCATTTAAGGGAAAGTACTCAATAAATGTATGTTATTATCATTGCTTCTGGCTATAGAAACTAGGGCATCTGAGATCTCTTTTTATTTTAATTTGTGTGTGGGGGGGGGTTGTAATAATACTTATCTGCTTACAGGTATTTCTCTAGTAATCTATTGTGCCCCTCATGTTGGATAACTTCAAGAGTCAATGACCATTGGAATCACCACTTCTCTGATATCATCAGGAAGACATATGTTTTATTTTTAATTGAGCGATATGGATTATTTTTCTTTTTTGGTATTACTGGAAATGGGTATGAGCAGATTTTCCAGTATGGTGCAATAAAAATAAAAGTTGATTGATTAATTCAATAACTATGGCTAGGAAGCATCTTGGGCAGCAGTAGAGAGGAAATGTACAATGCACTACAGACAGAGGTAGCATAACTCAAATTTGTTAGAGAGACTCCTGACCCTGAACTAGTTAATGGCTTCCTGGAGAATAACTCACTCTTGGAAGCACAAGTTAGGTTGAGTGGGTTGTTTTCCTCATGAACCTCATCTACCAAGTTATAACCTAGGACATCAGGGTATAAACATAAATCATATTTGTAAAGCTCTTTAGCAAGTCACCCTTCATTTTTGCCATGATTTTATTGGCAGGAAACACTTAGGGCCTGCCTGTGGGTAGAATTCAGAGTTCTCATTCTGAGGAGAAGTCTGCTGAAGGGGAATTTGGTGCATTCTGCATGGTAGGGAATTATAATCAGGTACTACAGAATTCACAACATTGTAAGTACAGTGTTAATGTGTGCATTTTTTAATGGAAAGGATGATGCTAGTTTTTCCAAGATTTTTATGGGTCCCCTAAAGTTTAAGAACCACTGCAGTGCTTCCTATAACAGGTGGTACTAGAAGGCATATGACTTTTTAATATTTATTTGTGAGCCTAAATAAACATTTGACCTGAAATGCAATTTTCCCCTTCTGAAGATTTATCTTCAACTTTGACTGAATTTGCAAAAGATATTAAAGCCTGCATTAAAGGAAGGTTTGCATGGATAAATCTATAGTGGTATGAACTCCTACTCATTCTTGAGGGCTTCCTGAAATACAATTTTTTTCAAATACACCATATCACTTTGCACATATGTAACATACATACCTATGCATGTGTGTGTGTAATAGAGTCACAAAAGCATCTTTCCTAAGAAACATGTCCTTGAATAAAAATTTAAAGATGAAATTTTCAAAGAACTTTGGGATAGGACTGAATACTTTGGCATAGCACATGGCATAGCACATATTTGTGCTGAAGGTCTGAAATAGGAGCAAGTATGTCTTTCTCTAAGATCTGCAAGTAGCATAAAATAAATGAGAGGTAGATGGTAGGAGAGGACCATGGAAAGTTGGCAGGAGCCATATCCTGAGGGGTCCTTGCAAGACATGGCCAAGTGTCCATATAGCCTCCATTGCTGGAAAGTCATGGAGCCTGTCTCAGCAAGGAAGGGGCATCTGTGCCCCTGATGGTCACTACAATGGGAGAAAGGTGGAAACAGAGACACCAATTTTGTTGCTATCGCAGTTGAAAGATGATGAAACAATGAGTCCTGGAAGTAATGTCAAAATTGATCAGATTTGAAACACTTTGCAAGTATTTACTGACAGGGTTGTGTTATGAACAGAATGGTATAAGGGTTATTTACATTTTAAGGGAAAAGAGCTAGACATTAAAGATATATTTTGTAAGAATAGCCACCTTTTACTGAGCACTGTATTAAGTGCTTAAGTGTGTTACGTGCTTAACACTTATTTTGCTATGTGATACCTGAGTCCCAGCACAAAGCATTTTGATTTCATTTTGTTTAACTCTGACTCTCTCTTTGTGTAGACATTGAGCTCCTTGACTTTGTTGCCCCTTGGACTTGCACTTAAAACTAAGGGCAGATATAATTTTTAAAACCGTAATTCTTTGAGTTTCCCAGGGAGAACTTCTATATCTTCACATGCTGCTTCTTTGCTCTACTCGCCTTCAGATAAACATGTTGTCCTTCCAAGACTTAGTCTGTCTCTGTGTGTGACACTCCAGACCCCTGGGATTAGAAAGCAGCACCTCCATGACTGGCATTCCTGTTCTGCAGCATTGTGAATTTCAGTTTTGTATAAATTTGTTATGCATGAAGGAACCGCGATTTGCACTGCACAGAAAATTTAAAAAATAAAAGTTCTTTAATCAGGTCTCAAGTGGATGGTCTGAAGATAATAGAACTTTCATTAAGTCCAGCTCTTGGAGAATCAGATTAACTCACAGTGTGTTTGTTAGTAAAGTGCTGTTCTGGTCAAGTTTACTGATGTAGGTGAGGTAAGCATCAGGGTATGCATTTGATTTGGCCATGACATGATTTCCAAGCCAGTCTACAGTAGGGCAAGTAGTGAACATCCAGTGTAACATAAATGGCCACTTTCAGAATTAATGAGATCCAATTTTACTTATGCATAATGCAGTTCTTCTTAAAGTCAAAGTTTTATCGTTTGATGTTTTAAAAATTTCAATATGGATAATAATAAATAATAATAAAATTTTATTAATAAATCTCAGTTGGGTTTTGTGCAATGCTTCACTGTGAATATGAGCTATTTAAACTGAAGGAAGAGCTCAGATTCATTGATAGTACATGAGACGGGCTCCCATCTTTCCTTCTCTAGCTTGCCCGTGTCTGAAAACTATTGATTTGACGATATATCCCTGGAGACTAGGCAGAATACTGACAGCCATATCCATTAGTCTGATGGTCACTATAATCTGAGGGTATGCCTTTTTGTATGTAGTACAGAAGCATAATACTAGGAGCCAGATGTAGCAGTGGTTCTGAAATCATCAAGAAAGAGAACTGTATGTATGGTCTTTTATTGTGTTGTTATGTTTATTTTAAAATGGATTTTTTTTAAGCTAGGTTGAGCTTGATTTTATTCCTGACACTATAACTTGTATAAACTATTAGCTGAGACCTCGATTTCCCCAAATCTCAAATCAGCAGACTAGACTAGATAATTTTTCATGTTCTTGAGGCTGCAATTTTTTTGGAATTTAGTTGTTTTTAAAAATATTTCAGGCGCCTATGCATATAAGAGCTGGGGTACAGTCCAGAGGCGCAGGGGGTGAGAGAATCCACCAGACAGAGTGGGGAGCAGAACAGGCACCGAAATACACTGCTGAGGGGAGCACTGGGCGAGGCAGGCGAGGTCTGCTGCGCCATGTGGGTCCCCTCCCCAGCCGAGGGCAGGGATCGAACTCGTGCTGCAGTGACTGTGGTCTGCCTCATAGTGCGTTGCTTAACCCACTGCACCACCAGGGAGGGCCCTCCTCTTTAGAGTCTGTGACAGTCCTGTGCCTGATTATCCATCTTGGGTGGTTTTCAAACTCTAATTTCCTCCTTATTTCCCAGCCGTTTAAGCACTGTCTAACCTCCTTGCTGGAAGACGCCTAGGACTCATTCTCCATGCAGGTCTGCTCTTGGGCCCTGGCTGTTTGGCTGATTTGGTGTCTGTGGAAGGTGGTGGTGGGGAGGAATGATTTTGGAGATTGATAGGGAGTCTGCATTTTGAGGTGTTCTATCTCCTACACTTTAAGCTCTCTATTCTCTTTGAACCTTAATTAATTAAAAATCTTTGAGTACACTTCTATAGGATTACTTTGCCTTTATGCCTTCATGTGACATGTAATCTGAGGATGACTAAAAGGGTTTTTCCCCTTAACAGTTTTACCCAGTATTCCATTTCAATCCCCTCTAGTTTTGCCCAGTATCATTTAATTCAAGCATTCAAGAAATACGTAAGTACATTCATCACAGCGTGTTCTAAAAGACACATGAGAAACTACCTATTTCGCTAAACAAATCAGATTTGATTTTAATTCCCAAAGGTGATAAAATATTATGAAAAAAGGAAAACAAAACAACTTCAACAGTGTAAATAAATGAAAATCATAAATTAATTACTCCAAACTAGAGTTCAATAATCTATTATTGCCAAATCAAAAATCCAACAGGAATATAACCATTTGTAATATCAGAAAATTGAATAATGCAAAATAAGTTTATCAGTTGACTAATGTTTAAAAAAAAGGTAGAGGGCTATTTCAATATCTCCAAAATGCATTTGATGAAAATTCATAACATCTTCATTTTTCAAGCTGTAATAAAATAAATTTCCCTTGATAGGACTAATATTTTTATTCTAAATCCCAAATCAAATGATTTTTTTATTAGTAGGCACTGGACACAAATTTCTAAACTAGGGGGAAGAAGTTGGTCCACTCTTTTCACTATTATTAAAATTATTTAAATATGTCTAGTTGGTACAATAAGGCAAAAAAATACAGTTGATAAATACTTTAAAAGAGAAGAATATATTATAGACCCATAACTTTATTTGTAATTCTAAAATCTAAAATATTTGTGAAAACTGAGCATGTTGCTTAATTTGTTTGATGCAAAAACAGATTTTAGCTGCTATAAAGGCATTTATTAAGAAGGTTTATGCTGTTGCATAATAGATATTAATATGTTTGATTATGAGCTTCTTCAGACCCTGCTGGGGATATTATATATCACCATGTTACCATTCAAAACTCAATTATAAACATATCAAGCACATGAATTTTAGGTAAAATGTTGTAAATCTCCATTATGTGCAAATGACATGATTATACACTAGGGGCTTTTTATAAATCAGATAACATTTATTAGAATTAATAAAAATACTATAAATGACTGTTGTCAACAAAGTTAATGTTAAAATTGTTTATTTATTATCTGTCTACCCCCTACATTGGTTGGTGCTTGAGGATAAATCTCTGGCAGGGTTGTTTCTATCTCACTTCTGGGCAAAATAATTTTTGGCATAGGAAAAGTAAGCAGAAATGTTATTTTAAAGAATAAGAGATTAATTTATCAATATGAAAAGCATTACCATGAAGTTTTCAAATTTTATTTTAATGTGTAGATTTTACACAATTCAAATTAATATTCTAACAGGAATTTAAATGTTATTTTGCTATCATTTAATTTTCAAACTCAAGAATAAATAAATAAAATAAGTGTTTTGGGGGAGTGCCTAACAAATAACAAAGAAACCAGGATCATACTGGGCTTTTCTCCTTATCTAGTGATTATTTGAATCCACTTACTACTTTGAATTATCAATGTCCTCAAGTGTATAATAATAATAAAATATAATATTATTAAAATTAAAATAATTAAGTGAGGAAGATAAACTTTTAATATACTGAATGGTCACATTTTTTACCTTTTAACTGCTTGTTGAGTGTCCCCACTGGCCATTTCCTCTGTCAAGGTGTTGATTTCTCTTTTGCAAATTGACTTGTTTATTATAAATTCCCAGTATGTCATATGTGTTGAGTCACTAGTCAGAATGTACTGTTATTGATTTTAACCTATTTTAGGGGTGTGCTCTCACTACTACTTACAATGTTTTACCCCTAGTACCAAGATACTTTCATAAGGTAACTAAAATGTATTCCCATAAGCTATAGAGTTAGCCAGAGTGGAACAAAGTGATAATTGGAGAAACAAGTTGCTTTTTAATAATGTTTAAGTTATTATGACTAATGAAACAGAATGAAACAGTATTCTGTTGAATCCTTATGCAAGCCCTCAGCCAGGAATTGTTATTCCCATATTACACATAAAAGCTATTGTAGAAAGATTCTAAGAATCCAGATTCTTTTTATTTAAGGTTTATATATTTATGAATACAAGAGCTGGGGTACAGGCCAGAATTGCAGGAAGTGAGAGGATTCAGCAGACACAGAGTGGGGAGCAGAACAGGCAGATCTACTACTGAAATACACTGCTGAGGGAGCAGTGGTAGAGGCAGGAGGGGTCTGCTGCGCCATGTGGGTCCCCTCCCTGGCCCGAACTCATGTTGCTGTGCTGTGGATGCTTCACAGTGCAGCGCTCAACCTGCTGCACCACCAGGGAGGCCTAGAACCCAGATTCTTATGGTTTGTGAGTAGCAAAGCAAGGATTCTTCTTTAGAGTCCATTTCCTTATCTGGTCAGCATAGAAGTGCCTCCATTTTATGTAAACATAAATTACTTAGATAAAACTAACTGCATTAGGCATACTGCCTTACCTAGTTGTTGGTACATTTTACCAAATAGAGACTGAAGCAACAAGGTGGTAATTCATTATGGAAAATGACTTGAAAGTAAGCAGGGACAGAGGAAGTGGTTATAGACTCAGAGGACCGCTAGATTCATACAGGTGAGACAGCTTTCCTTCTCTCTTTACTTAACTAGATGGAACTCATGTCTGCTGCTTCCTATCCCAAATGCTAAGGAGGATCTCAAGAACTCAATATTTGTCTTAACTACTTAAGATGTTTCCTGAAATGAGCATGGGACCAGGGAGAATAAAAAGGAGGCTCTATTCTTGTAAAGAATCTGAAGGATTAAACTGTGTCCTCCAGGGACTCTGTAAGGTCAAAGAAAATTTGTCAGGCTTTTCCATTCTCTTGTCATTGGTGTCAATGATGGACGCCTGTAGTCCCACATGCATGCCTGATGCCGGCACCTCAAGTAGGGTGTGGCATGTGCAAGTGGCCGCACCTGGGCTGAGACACAGGCGTATAAAGGTAGTGTCACAAGGACATCAGAAAAGCATAAGCAGAGAGGAGACAGAGAGAAAGGCAGAAGAAGCATAAGCCAGCCTCCTGGCCCCCCTGACTCCCTGCCTGCCATGTACCTAGTCGCCTCTGATATAATGAGGCAATAAAACCCTAAAAAAGCCACTGAGGGCTCCAGGACTCCTCCTTTACCCATCTGCTGGATTCATGGAGAAACTGCTCTGTGCCCTTCTGGCACCACAGACACCTAGGAAATTAACTAGGGGTACCCAGTAGTTCCTGTTCCAGCGTCATGACTTCCTGCTTAAAACTGCTCATGTTCACAGATTGTCAAGCAGCTCTAACCTCTCTGTCCCATTTCTGCTCAGTCCTCTTCAGTTCTATTTAAGTAAATTGGCTGAGTCACTGCCATGGCTCAGCACTGGGCTGGGTCCCAGGAAGACAGTGACAATCAAATTACAAGATTGTATTCTCATGAGTCCTTAGGTTACTGGGAGGAAGACACATAGTGTTGGATTGTTTCAGTCCTCAGAAATATGGCCAGTGATTGAAATATATACACATTAGGAATGTATCTATTTCAATGTGTATGTTTTTACAAAAAAATTTGAAGGGTGACTAGGAGTTTGTCAGTCAGGTGATGCATAACTGAGCAAAGAACATTCCAGGCAGAGGAATCAGCATGTGCAAGGGCAGGACTTGTGTGGAAAAGTGAAAGGAGTGTTCGAGGAAAGAGTGTAACAGGAGGCAGAGAAGGACACAGTATATGCTAAGGGATTTGCACTTTTATGCAAGGCCAATTGGGAAAATTCGAGGTTTAAACATAGGGATAATGACTTAGATGTTCTTGCTTCAAGATCATCTCAAGCCTTGGGTCAGCCACAATCAAGTCCCACAAATCAGATTGTATTTCCTTTCCTAGAAGAGCCTGGACAGCTCACATCTGTCTTAGCTGGATGTAGGCTTTGAACACTCACCCTATAGCTGCTCTGCTTCCCTTTCAAGGTCAGCATAACAGTCTTTTGTCCATTTCCTCCTGCCTGTCCCACAGTATTTCCTGATTCTGGTAGGTTCTTAGTACTGAAATATGTTCCATGGACCACCATCAACTATGTCACCTAGTTACAAATGCAAAATCTAAGGTCCTGTTTAAGACCTGTTAAGTAAGAATCTGAATCTTAAGAAAATCTCCAGGGTGTTGTACACATACTAATATATATTTTCATGCACTACTATAGATGTCATTATGGGGCCCATTTGCATGGTGCCGGAACTGCCATCAGTGAGTAGACTGGAGGGCAGAGGTGTGGAAGGAAACTGACATCCTCTGAAAGACATATCCTAAGTGTGTTAATGCCAGATGCTGATCTGGAAGCTTCCCATGTTATTTTACCTGGTAGCAAACTTGCAGAGTGAGTAGTGACTCCCATCTCACAGAAAAGGAAAAACGCTCAGAGTATAGAACCATTCAGGATCCTTTAATCTAGCACATACCATTTCTTCCAAATCTCTCTGTGAACTCTAAGAATGAGCCTGCCATCTCTCCTCACCTAAAAGAAAGCCCAATCCAGACAGAAAAGACTTTTCAATCCTTCAATAATCAGCTCTCCATTCCTACCAGTCTGGAGCAGTCCTTGCTCATTTGACCAGGCTCTGTGTTAGGCTCAAATGCAAATGTGGTTTCTCAGGGTTTGCATTTCCTCAGAGTCTCTCCTGTGCCCCCACTTCACCTCTTCCTCCTCCACAGTTATTGCAGGTAGATGTAACATTCCATGTCTTGTGCCTGATTTCCAGATTCTTGGTCAGTATAGCCCTATCTCAGAAAGAGAAATCAAACAGCTGAACAGCAGCCTATCTCAGAGAGGGAGGAGAAAGCGAAGTGGATCGGCTGTAACTGCCTAACAAAGTTCATTTACGAGCATCATGGAGTAAATGTCTCTGGTAACTGCAG
The DNA here is from genome assembly GCA_019455555.1 of Galemys pyrenaicus. Lineage (NCBI taxonomy): Eukaryota > Metazoa > Chordata > Mammalia > Eulipotyphla > Talpidae > Galemys > Galemys pyrenaicus. Next base: position 1,865,073 of record JAGFMF010012144.1, on the reverse strand, counting down.
CCATCACCCCCTAATTGTACATCAAGTAGACGCTAGGAAACAAATATGGCTTGTAACCAGTTTTTCTTTCAGCTGGTAATGGCATCACCACCTCCAGCCTCCATAATTAAGAAGTCTATGACTCACAAATTCCTTCTAATTCCTAAAGCCCTTTGGAACTGAAATACAAGAACAAAAGAATATTTATAAGATACATATGTTTCATTAGTAGCATGTCTATTAACATATCACACAACTAATCACCACAGATAACTTAGATGTGCTGAAATGAATTCCAAGGCTCAGACCCCTTGGAAGTTGGTCTGGTAGTGGGAGAAATGCATCCATTTTTATTTAGAAAATTCCAAGCTGTTCTTTTCTTAAAGCCTTGATTTTCTGAATTATTTGGCTTCCCCATTCTCTACACTACCCTGTACTGCCAGCTCAGGCATTTACTCTGAGCTGCAGCTTCCTACTGGTCCAGCACATCGAAACCCCTACCCTCCTTTGGAACATTCCACCAGCTTTCTCCTGGTATCTCTAAGTTCTTTAACCTCCCACCTGCCCTCTGCACTGTGTATTATTAGTGTAATAAGTGCCACGTGTTTGCTCTTTCATTTAGACTGTGACCCCTTTGGAATGAGGGATCAGCCATGATTCTTCCATTGCTCTCCCTCCAGAATTTAACATAGAACATAGTTCGATACTACGGAAAGGAATTAAAAGTACTCTTCAAAGACTAATTTGAAGAGCAGGTTACAGTGGTTATGTTCCGTGCACTAAAAATGTGTCCTAGAAACCCAGTGCAGTACCAGCCCCTTCTTTTGATGAAGACAGTTTGTACAGACCACTATGGGAGGTATCCTCCCCATTGTCCCAACTTCCTCTCTTCTCTGGAAGTCAGGGCTCATTCGGGATATAAGACATGCAGGAAATCACACAGTTCTTTGCAGGTGGAATTCTATTAAAATGAACATAAAGCCTTAAAATATGTAACAAGGAAGCACATAAGCTCTGCCAGAGCAGTGTATGAAGGTCAGAGAGGTGCCCAGCCCGTCAGTCTAGTGAAGCAAAAAATCTATGAGCTGATCATACGTATTTAATTCAAATCTGCTTCATGAACTGCAGACATATTTATTTTAGGTGGTAAATGTCATGAATTCTAATATTATAGAATTTCAGTAATGTCTTTCCAACTTGGAGTTCTTATTAAATGCAATTCTGGTTTATGTCAGTTTATTTCTTTATACATTCCTGGAAAACTTGCTTCAACTGATACATCTTTATCAGTAGTAACATTTCTTATGATTTACTAAGAATGTGCCAGGAGCTGTGCTAAGTGCATGCTATGGGCTTAATGTTAATATACCCCCAAATTCACATGCTGAACTCCTAACCCTCAATATATGGGTTTATAGGTGTGACCCTGGAAGAGGATCATCAAAGAAATTGGGCATTCAGAGAAATTCGTGCTATAAATGAGACTCTATTTATCCGTCTCCTTTCCCCATGGGAGAGCACACTTAAAATAAATAGACTTTAGGACCAAAGAGAGTGTTCACCTAACTATGTCGGCAGGTGATCTTGGACTTCCCAGTCTCCAGAACTCTGAGAAATAAATTTATGTTATTTCTAAGCTACCGGTCTTTGGTATTTTTTTTTTTATAATAGCTTGAATGAATGGAGATCATGCATTGAATGTATACTTTTTGAACTTTATAAACTCTATAAAAAATTTAGAGATAGATACAATAAAACCCATGACAAAATGCCACATGGTAACACAATTTCACATGTGTGACTGGCAATTAGTTCTCATCTTTTGTCCAATCCTTAATTTCAGACAGATTAAAACAAAAAATGTTCAACACTACTTTTCTGCAAGTGGTGGTGAGGTTGGGCAGTGAAATGTCAACTCTCTCTGCAAGTCAGGAAGACTGAAGATGAATCCCCAAATCTTCACCATCCCCGTCGTCTAATAGGCAGAGACCAGCGAGACTAAATCTTACATCTAACAGAGGGGATTCCAGGGCGCCACCAGATGATCAAGAGCTGCCATTAAGATTTAAGCCGCCCAATTTCATTTTTTTACATATGGTGGACCAGTTTTGCCAGCACCATTTATTGAATAAGCTATCTTTGTCCCATTGCAGATTCTTTGCTCCTTTGTC
>JAGFMF010012144.1:1833325-1860593 GCA_019455555.1 Galemys pyrenaicus | reverse complement strand
ATGCCAGAGGGTGCACAAGGGACTGAGGTGATGGTGCACGGGTGAAATGGTGGTGGGTACCCCCTGGGGTCTACAAATGATGTCAAATATAACTAATAAAAAAAAAAATCAAAAAAAAAAAAAGATTTAAGCCGCCCTAGACTGTCGCCACCAGAGGGCGCCCGAACACAGTGTGGCGTTGGGCAGATTTGGATTGCCCACCTGGACTTAACAAAGTTTTCACCAGCTGACATAAATGCTCACCATCGTTATTTTATTAATGCAACTTTTTATCTTATGTGATTGAATTTTATGCCCCATTTATCCTGTTATAGCGGGGCTCACTGTACCGTTATCCCCTTATTACAGATGAGAAAGCGTGGTTAGAGAAGTAAGCTTGCTCAAAGTCTTTGGTGGTAAATATGAGAAATGAACCTGGATGAGTGTCATCGAAAAGTCCACAGTTTTCATTGCTATCACGACGACTCCAAACCATGAGTTACTCTGAGCTTGTCTTGTTGGTCTGCCATTAGGATAAGCACTTTGTAAGCGTGGGGTCACTTAATCCTTACATCCACCCAGTGAATTCGAAGCAGCGTTTCTCATTTTTCAGATCACAAAACTGAGGCTCTTCATGGTTAAGTCATTTGTTCAAGAATGCATTTCTGGTGAACATCAGAGACGAAACTTAAATTTTAGATGTCTATGACTTCAGGGCTCTAGGAAAATGCTCAGGATTAGACTAGATAAAAGAGAGTTTGCTTTCCCACAAGTACCTGAGAGGAGAAAGCATACATTGTACAAAAATGAACAGTGATGTAAAATGTATGCAAACAAATCAATCAATTAATTAAAAAAGAGCTAATTTGGGGACAGAATAGGAATGGTAGTTTTGCCAAAAACTGTTAAGGGAAAGCAGAGTAACAAAAGGAAGGCAATCTTACCCCCTTTCGCCTTGGTAAAGCAGGGGATAGCACTCAGCATGAAGGGACTGCCAGTCGGTGTTTGCACCTGCATCTTAGACCCACAGGGGTGGCTCAGGAAACCGAGTAATCAACTCTGGATCATCACATCTGAAAAGCCCTGAATATCTAGATGGAGAACCAGACCCAGAAAAGTTCAATTCCTCTTAGCACACAACTCATGGAACAAAATTTCCTTTCCTCTGATTTTAAATTGGAGATGTGTGAGATGTCATTGACATTCTCTGTATTGTCTGTGCCATTTTCGTGATATATTTATTTTATTAACTATAGGGTTGTATTTATAAAGTGCTTTCAGAGAGTCAACACAACTTCAGTCCACTAAACACTATTTTTTCTTAAACTGACTTATAATTCTGACCCTTCTTTAAACATTTCAGCAAAACCAACTGTGGATAGTTCCCAGAACCTAAACCTGCAGCTAGGGACAGACTCCTGCCCTTGTACCTATTTTGACCAAGAAATATGAAGTGTTTTGAATGCTGTGCAGGTCCCTCGCAGCCTGCAGGGAGGCAGGAAGCTGGACCAGCATCCTTGCTATGCCCTGTCAAGTTGCATCCATCGAATTAGGTTAGGAGTTAAGATGTTACATGATGTGACCAATGGAATCAGAAGCAATAACACGACCTGTCAGCTTGACAGTTCTGGGGTGAGACATGCCTGCTAGCTTGCTGAGGAGGAAAGAGGGGCATCTGGCATGGGATGTGTGGGGAAAGTGTTTTTTAGCTCCTTATTTGCAAAAGTGGTATTGGTGGGGAGGGAGTGGTCAATCAACCTTACTTCCCTAGACTTATTTTAGAGTTTTACTTGTAAGCTCCAGTAGTAAAAGCTTTATCTTACAGTGCAAGAGATGTAAAAACTTGCATGTAACATTACAGGAGTTGGATGGTCTCCAGAGAGCAAAAGCCAGAGGAACTGTAAGACTTTCTATTGCATAAGGGTGATGGAAGGTCACTCAGCCAACCCTGTGCTGAGACAAAGCCAGGAAATGAATTAGAAGTTAGGAGACACCTGGCGCCAACTGGAAGGTGACCTAATTGTGGCTTTTGTTTGTCAGCATTGGGGCCAGCTTGGTGCAGATGAATATCCTGATGCTGGCAGACAAGAAACATGCTCTTGGCTCCAGTCTGAGCCATGTAGAGGCAACCTTACATGTGTCTACTAGGACTGACTTAGAGACACACAGCCTTCCAGACAAGCCAGCTGCAGAAATGCAAATGAGGGAGGGTTCTTCAGACAGAATATTTCACACACTCACAACTGTGACCAACGCCACATTTGTAATAGGACATTTCCAAAGAATTCTTAGCCACTGGAAAATTGTGCTAACTTTCTCTGCTACCTTGTTCTAATTGAAGCCTGGTTGACAAATTGATCATACACATAGGGTTGAAGAGGCAAACTCAAGGCTTGGCTTTGTTTGGGTGAATCACCCTGAATTTTCATTTGTTCAAGGCCAGTTATAAACCAGTTTCTTTGAAAGTGCAGTGGTAATAAATTGTGATTACTGAGAAAAGGACTCTAGAGTCCTATCACCCACATTCCAATCCTGACTTCATAGCCTTTTGGTTGTATGGCCTTGGGATCATTACTGGAACTCTCGGTGCCTCTTTTTTTTCTCATCTGCAAGATGGGGATGATACTAGTATCTTTCCCAAGTAGATGAGTTAATGTGTATAATGTTAAGCAATGAAGCATGGTAGACGGTCAGTCCCTCATTCATTTCTGAAATTTCATTTTAGATCCTTGGCTCTGTCTCTCCTTTCAGACCACTTCAGGCATTTATGTCTGCCAGAACTAGTATTTGTATTTGTTTTATGTTGCTTAATACCTGGTCATTTCAAAGACTTTGGTTTGGAGCTCCACATTATGACTTCTCAGGTCAAATTCCTCTCTAGTCAGCTTCTAGAAGCTCGATTTTTGGCATTAGTGTTCTAGGGCAACCTGGTTTCCTGCTATGGATTCCATTCTCTAGGTTTCTATGGTGGAGACCACTTACCCAAGCAATTCATCAGAAGGCTTCTTGATATGATTCATACCTTGACTCCTTCCTCCCCCAAATTGACTTCTCTGGCTTGAGAAATTGCTCGAAGACGCCCCTCCTCAGCTGTCTTTCTTCCTTAGACAGATGGGAGGTGGCCAATAAATGTTTGTGGACAACTCTCCAGCTCTTTTCTCAGGCCTACTCAACTGCTTTTGAGAATTTTTAGCCTCAATTTGTAAGATGAGGTCATTCATCTGTCCTCTAGCCAGTTGGCTGGTGGTGGAGGGCCCCGGCACTGGGGCAGCTCCTCAAACTAGCATGTACTTGAGTTGAACACGTTCTCTGTCCTCATGGACTTGGACTACCTGTAGCCAGTCACATTAAAGGGTTCAACTCTGCATGTGAGAACTCTTAAGGAAGTGCCAGAAAAAGAGGTTATGGGAAACGCAATCAATAATAACAAATATATTCGCATGTGGAGCCCCACATGGAAACTCTGACCCTGAACAGCGATCCTGTATTTCATCCATGTGGCAGAACACCTGAAGTCACAGAACACCAGGATCATTGAAAAGTTCCCATGCAGAAGATACAGTTAAGCCTAGTATGTGAGCAAGGTATAGCTTTCGTAAGTTATATTCATAAGAAAATATAACTAGACTGCTGTGTACGAATGCAACAGAAAACCAGAGCAAGTTGGTGCAAAACTATAAAAACAAAACAAAACATGAGTTTAACACAATCATTTATGTCTGAATCTTTTCATGAACATTATTTGTGACTTTTTATTAATTTGGACATTGGTTGATGCACAATATAAGGCCACATAAGAACAGGTCCTAAAGGTTAAAGAGAAAACTGGAGAGGAATGTTTTATACTTAGAAACTTTTACCTGATAACTTATTCTTTTCTGTGAAAGAAAATGTGGTTATTATTGAACTTTTGGTGAGGTCTACTTTAGAACTAGTGGAAAACAGTAGTATTTGCTGCCTTAGATTAAGGCATTGGAAGGTAGAAGGAAGTGGGGGGGGGTTCAGTCCGCCTTCCTCCCAAGAATTCATTATATCTCTGACCCAGTTTTCTCTCTTGCGCCTCCCTCTCAGGCCTCTGCTATCTTGGGCCACTCTCTGATCCTTTGGGGTAGATGAAACGAGGTTCCTATTGAAGTTACCTTTCATCAGCTATCTTTAGATAGCCGGACCTCTGAGTTTTAGAAAAGGGTATCTAATTGCTTTTCCATGTTCCTCCAAAGAATCCCCTAGTCCTTCTTGAAGCCAGTCCTATGGAACAGCCTGGGACCATCTTCATCTCAATTCTTGGATGATTCTCCTCTCAAGTACCAACTTTTCATTCCTTCACAAAAGCCCCTCTCTTTCCTTAGATTGTCCTTATCACTATTCCATATAGTTTCATTGAGAACTGCCTTTGTTCTCATGATTTTGTTTGTGCTTTCTTACTTAATGGCAGGCTTACCATTGGCCTGATCCAAACAGGTTTCTGTCATGTCCTCACGCAGGAGCTAAGCAAATTCTGCCATTTTGGTGTCCCCCAAAGGAGACCACAAAGCATGGGGAATCAGAAATCAAGAGTTCAATCAGCATGAGAAACCAGCATACTGACAATGGGATTTCTTCTGGCACTTTAAATGCCCACAGCAGCTCTCTAGGAAATAGGCCAAACACTACTTCTTTCACTATCACCCTTAACCCCTGGGACACGCTCCCCTAAGCACAACCCATTGGATCACATATTGACACAAAGTTATAGACAAAAAACTGTTGTGAGACGAGGAGTCTATAGATAAAATTTTCCAGTGGACTCTTCCCACTTGGGTGTCTCCTGATGGATCGTGACAATTCAACTCAAGCTGACCTTTCTGCATCGGGACTATGGCTGTGTGGCACACATCAGCGTGCACAGCTGCTACGAGATGATCCGAAGCAGGGGCAGCTGTGTAGCAGAGGAATTGAAGGCCAGTCTCATCCCTCTCTGAATGATCAGCACAGAGCACTGGTCACAGCCAGAGGTGGATCTTGCAGTTATAACGCCACAGCAAGAGGTAGCAGGCTGGGCTGTACCTCTGGGTCTCTGTTACGTGCTTGATGTTCTTCCTTTTTTTCTTGAAGCCTGACTGTGTTATTGATCGGGAAATTTTTTTACAGTTTCCTTACTTTTCCTTACTTTTTTTGAAGATGTATTTTAAAAATAATTTCCCAACCAGTTGATTTAACCTACAAATCCCTCTATCCTCTGTAACCCCAAAAGAGCATCACCCTCCCAGGACCATATCACAGTCTCCTTTGGAATTCTCTCTCTCAGACATGACTTTTGATCTAATGCAAGGACTGAAATATGAAAAAGCAGAGAACATCCAGTGACCCACATGAATTCCTGTGAAAATATGATGTAGCATTTTCACATATGCCTAGCTAAAACCTGATCACTATAACTGAAAAGATTGAGATTTTTCAAATGTTAACACAAACACACAAAAAACAACAAGTGCAGGGATATCTTCTGAGACTCAATGTAGAGACCCTCTTGGAATACTAGATTTTATATAAAGAATCAGCTGGAGACATTTGAGATTCAATAGATACACAAAGAAGTCTTATCAGAGCTTCTCTTATCTGACAGTAGAGGGGAAGAAACAGAATAAAGCAGAATCTTCTAAATCATTAGGACTGCTGTAAATTCCCTCTTTGAGGTTGATCTGTTCCTAGGAGACAGACCAAGAGCAAACCTACCGTAAATCTCCTCTCGAGAGAAGATTTTTAGGTTCTGAAGATGGAAACACCACTCATAACTTCAACAGATAAATATTATCCCCTACCTTTTAATCTTCTATTTTTGTTTTAAATCACATGTCTTTCCTAAAGGAATCAGTTATTCTCCCCAGAGGGACCTTTCTCCCCTCTCACTAGCCCTTCTAAGTATTTGTAGAATCCCTGAGATGGAACTGCTCCTTTGAATTATTCATCAGTGAACACCCCCATATGTAATATGGATGATAAATATAAATAAAATTTTCCTCCTGTTAATATTTTTGTCAGTTTAATTTGCAAGTACCAGACACTAAACAAAGGCTACTAGAGGTAAAGTTTTTCTTCCATAGACCAAACAATTTACTTAAGGTTACTTAAATATAATCCTGTCCATGTTCAATTATAACCTATTTCAGTCAACTCAAAGAGCGGCAATGTAATCTGTAAGGATTTTCTAAGTGCTGGACTTCTTCACATTGCAAATACGGTCTCAGTCCTCACCTTAAGATTTCTCCAGAGATTAGAACAATATTTCATAAGGCAATCCATTTAAGTCAAAGAAACCTGCAGATTCCGTGCCAGTCACCTCTACCAACTGTGACAAATCTTCCCAACAGAGATCTGTTGAGAATGTCATCAAATGATCCACAGGATTTTAACCAAAACAAAAGAAAAGGAAATCATACCACAGTTATTGTTCTTCCCCTCTTCCCCAACCCCCCACATTTCTGCATCTTGAACACAGACTAAATATAAGAAAATATAGCAATATATAAAATTGAACAAAAATTTTTCCCTTTACCTTAATTAGACATCTCTGTTGATGTCCAAGGAGAACACTGTAAGTCAGACTTCCTTGTAAGCACAGCACTATTTATCCTGGGAATGAGAAAACAGAGAGAAACAAAACCTCAGAGACTGTCTACTTTTAAATCTGGTAATTCATAGTTTATAGAAGGCGATGGTGAATGGGGCATGAATAAGAGCTTTTCGTGGAAATGGAACAAGACATTTAACAGCGATAGTCTAATGACCAAGAAATTCAGTAATAGTTTTTTTGGGTCTTCTGGAATCATAGGCTGGGTGTTTTGGAAACTAACTTGTATCCAGTGCATTGCTGGTGGGCAGAGACTCTCTCTTAGAAGGGAGAGGAAAGAGGACTTTGTATCAGAAATTCAGAAATTTATCAGAAATGGCCAAATGATGGAATCAGCTGGCATTTTCACTTTCTTGCTCTCCAAAATGAGTGACTAAGAAGACATGAAAAATCCCCACACGAATCTTATTCACAGTAGATGCTGCCTGCCTGATGGTGCTTGTTTCCTCTATAGCAGCCCCAACTCATCCCCAACCCCTCAGAGTTAGTTCTATTGTAATCATTCCCACATCTAATCACAATCATAGCTTGGTGGTACTTAGCTGGAAAAAAAAATCTCCTTGAATTCAAAATATAATAGTTTGGTCCCCATGAAAGAGGGAAGTTCCCCACCTAAAAAAGGGTGGAGCTGAGGAGGAGAAGCTGGAAAAGAGACTGGAGGCAGAAAGAAGAAAGGATGGAGAACCAGAAAAAGACTTGGAGGAGGCACATGGAGCAGAGAGAAGTGAAGAAATTGCGCTTGCTCCTTGGTCATGGACTGGCTGAAACAGATGTGGTTGAGATGCCAGGGGAAGGTTAACAATGGCAGATTTTTTCTTGATTTTGATTTTGCTCTTTTTTTCTCAGACTTGTCTGGACCCTTTCTGACACTTTTCTATGGGTCTCCACTGAAAGTTGCTTTAGACCTGTGGCGGGTTTTGGGGGCTTGCTCTGGGGACTCTCATTTGGCTAGACTTTTACCCACAAGGGGATGGGTAACTTTGGATGCTTGATTTAGTAACTATAGTCTTCATCTTTTATGTATTGTTCCCTAATTGTATTAAAGTTCCTTTCCATTAAAGAGCTTATATGTTTTGTCTTGATGCACTGGATGGCAGAACCCATTTAGAGCAGGCAGGTTTGGGGGTTCTGGGGTACTTCTCTCCCTGTCCTGTAACAAATAGAGCTGCTGTAAAAGTGAGGAAGAGTGATGACAGTCAACTTCCCACTAATAAAGACAAGTATACAACTGAATACTTCCCCTGTACGAGGCCCTAGTCTAGTCAGTTTATGCCAATCATCTCACTGGCCCTCACAGCAAACACCCAGAGAAGGTGACAGGAGAAAATGGGGCCATGGAGGAAGTGGGTTCCTATTTTGAGATGGCAGAGTTCGAAGGTGGTAGAGCTAAGACCTGGCCTCTCCCTAGCCCTGCCCTCTTTGCCCCATCTTGCAGGCTTTGACACTCTGTGTGGTCAGGAACACCATGTTAAGCCTCAACACAATTCAATTTTCACTTCGCCTCCGCTGCCTCCTTATTTTTAATCTGAATTTATTGTTTTCCCAATTTGTTCTTCTGTTTTGCTTTCGCAGATTAGGGCAGAATGTTGTCATTGCAGAAGTGGGTTATCTCCTGTGGACCTTCTTTTTCTTTGTAAAATAAATGCATTAGACAGAATGATCCGACAAAGCAGGGCTCTGTTTACTGATTCTATCTGTGACTGCTCCAGAAGTGGTTTTAGATCCTGCCAAAACCAAGAACTCCGTGGATACAAAAGAGTTGTGAGCTCTAATGTACTCACAAGGGTGCTTGTCTTAACTTAAGCTAAAATTTCAACTATGCACAAAAAATACACATTTATATACATAGACTTTTTCTTTTTTTAAAAGAAAATATTTTATTTATTTTATGCATACAAGAGCTGGAGGAGAGGTGAGAGGCAGGGGGTGGGAGGATTCACCAGAGACAGAGCAGGGAGCAGAACAGACAGATGGATTGAAATACACTGCTCAGGGGAGCAGCAGGTGAGGTAGGAGAGGTCTGCTGTGCCATGTGGGTCTCCTCCCTGGTTGGAGATCTAACTCTCACTGCAGTGGCTGTGGGAGCTCTGTAGTGTGGCTCTCAACCCCTGTGTCACCAGGGAAGCCCTATTTATATAGACTTTAATGAGCTGAAAAAGTGGTAGAGTGAAAATTTGAACCTGACTTTATTTCTGAAACTCATGTTCTTTTAAAAGTCTCAGAGAAGGTACTATACTGAAAAATTAATTGACCCAAATTCATCTCATTTCTGATATTCAACTCAAAATTTAGTGTATAATAAGTGGAGTAACTAATACACCTGATTAAATTATTATGTGTCAGCCAGTGATGTCAGAACTTTACATATGTTATCTCACTTAGTGTTTCAGTCAAACCAAATGCCAGATACAGCAATTATCATCTCTTGTAGATGCAGAAACTGAGCACCAGGACTTGCATTAGTTGTTTAAACACAGTGCTAATATGCAAAGAATCTAGGATTTGAACCAGGGACAATTAAAAATACTGGCTAAGGTTATGACTTATTATGTTCACTGCTTGAGGCAGTAATGTTGTTTAAAGCTAATAGACTATAGTTTGGAATAGTGGAAGAGAAATTCGGGGACAGTTACAGTGAGGCTGATCACAAATAGCCTTGTTCTCTAATAATTCTCAGATTCCGGTAAAGGAGAAGACAAGGAATTCCTTTAGAAAGGTTTGCCAGAGACTGCCTCCTGACCTGTTTCCCCATTAAAATCGCCAGTGACTGTCATTCTGTTTGACAGCAGGAGAGACATGACAAAGTGAATTTCACAGGACAATATTTGTCAGTGAGTTACACGGCATGCCCTTCACACTGAGAGAACCCAGCCTACGTGCTGTCTAACTTTGGGTGGAGGGAAACTGAGCTCTAAGGAGAGAGCAGGTAAAACAAATAGCTGATGAGGGCAAGTAATGTTATTTATTTAGCTGGGCCCAAATTTACTGCGAAAAATGTTTTCCAGATGCATTCTAAACATGGCCACATGATTAGGATGGAGAAGGCAGTCGAGTCTATTTGGCTTCTGCAGGGAATTTGTTTGTATATTCTAATTGCATCATCGTTTAGCTTTATTTCATCTGGAACCTGGCTGCCAAATGAGCATATTGATTACCTGTCACGGATGCATATTTCTCAATTAAAAGCCATCAAGGCTTGTAAAATTTCAACCACAGTTAAGACCCAGGAGTGGATATTAGTATGGTTGGGAGTCCTCACATTAGCTATCTTCTATTTTGAGCATCAACTACAAGATGGGCACAGACCAACTACACACACAGGCTTATTTAAATGTCACTACCTCCTTCAGAGTAGACATTATTGTCTTCTTAGCTTTTAAATGAGACTCAGGAAGACTTAAAACCTTGCTCAAGGCAACACAATTAGCAAGTGATGGAATGTTCAAATTCTACCGGCTTTCTGCTACACATCATTAACATAGTGTACCGGTGAGATAATGGACTTGGCTTCAAGTCCCAGCTCAGTCGCTTCTCAGCTCTATGAACCTGAGTAAGTATCTGAACATCTCGTTGTCTCAGTTTCCTCATCTGTAGAATCAGGGAATAATGGTTCACAGAGTTTCCACTGGCATCAAATGAGCTACTAGATATACAACATTTAGACTTGTTTCTGAGATAAGGAATAACCATTATTTTTATATCTTCTAGATACAGTGAAAAAGCAACTGCAAATCTTTGACCTTCAGAAACTTGCTGTAGGACTTTGTCCTGGCAAAGTCTTTACACAATTCAATTTTCCTCCCAGCAGCCTATTGCTTTGGGTCACAGCACTGTCTCCCTATGAAGAGCCATTGCCCTCAATTTTCTCTTTCTTAACATCCTCATCATTTTCTTCTTAGCACATATCATAAGGAGATGTGAGGAACCATGGTGACACATGTTTTTCTGTTCATGCAATTCATGGTCTTCCTTATCACATCTGAAGAGACATACGATAATGCTAATTATTTTCATTTACCCACATTCTTTGGAAAAACTTTCATTTACCCACTCACCACAACCTCATGATTGGGTGCAATGATCTGCATTTCATAGACAAAGATGACATGCAAAGAGGATTTGTCTATTTCATACAACTGGTTTGTAGAAAGATTGGGATTGAACCCAAGTCAGAATGTCTCTGCAGTTTGTATGCTTGCCTCCCAATTACTACTTACTTAACCACTTACATTACTTAACTACTGATCTTATATATCCTAAGAAGGAAATGATGAGGATGCTAGAATAGAGAATATTAAGGGCAATGGGCCAGCACAGGGATTTTCTCAGGAAATGACATTTAAGCTAAAAAGAAGGATGAGGAGGCAACAAAAGAGGAGAAGTGTTTCCTGGCAGAAGAAGGACAGTGCACAGATCCTGAGACAGATGGAAGCATGAGCATTAGAAGAAAAATGTGTAGTGGTAGAAAATGGGGAAGGAGGCGGGAGAAAATGAGTGGCAGGGGTTAGTTCTAGAGGATGCAGGGATGGGCCAACGTTACATCCTTCAGGGGCTAGTAGCCCACAGGGAGATGTTAGGTTCTGAGTCCTACAGACCGTAGTTGGTAGATGATCATTATTACAGGTCATTGACTCATATGCTTATTTTTATGTTCTCTTGCAAACCATGAGCTTCTCAGGAACCCAGGGCAGAGCTCAGTACGAAAGTAGACCTTCTGCAAATTGAATGAGTGAATTGCAGCCATCAACACTGAGATTCTATAAAATTCTTTTTGAAAGGTAGTCATACTAAGGCTGGAGGAAGAATAGAAAGGACTGGTTTTGTTCCCAGTTTAAAGTCAAATCACTTAGACGTATTTACATTTATGTAAAAATAGATAGACATTAGTATATTAATAACCATACTTGCCATTAATAGTTTAGTACTCAACTCAAAGATTCATGTCAAGCTATTTAATTTTCAAAACAATAAAAAGTAAGAAGTGTTTATCTCCATTTTATAGAGACACAATAGCAATAAAACTGGGGCAGAGTTTAAGTAAATTACCCACAACGACATAGTGCTTGAAGTATAAAAATGTGAACCCAGGTATATTCAAAGTATATAAATTATACAAAAGTAGTAGTCTTTGAAAGGAAATGAATAATAATAAGCAGGAAAAAAACAGAAAATGATTTTTTTAAGACTAGTGAATTTTAATAAAAAGATAAAATTTGGGATGATCTCATTAATTGTGATAAGGAAACCAATAAAGGAAAAGGAAAACACTCCATGCATTGGATCATTGTTTTATAGATGTATATAATATCCTCTACACTGCTTGTATATTACACAAAATTTACCTAGAGAGGTGATACAATGGAAAGTATTTCTTAGGAATGACAGCCCAACAACCTGGGTACAAAAGCCAATATTTGTATTTCCCAAAATGTTATTACTATTCCCAGTTGACTATATCTAGAAGGTCTTCTTTCTCTTCTTGATGTCTGAATAATTCCTATTCCTTTCTGCATACCCAATTAAAAATTTCAGCCTGGGAAGCCCTACCTGGTATTCTGAATTTATTAGTTTCCCTTTTAAAGTTTATAAAATAGTATAGCATATTTTTTTCTGATTCATTCATTGCAAAGCACAAGCACTATACTTAGTAGGCATTTTATAAGTATTTTCCCAATTATTCTATTAAAATGCAAATATTGCTGAATCTAGCAAAATGAAGAAAGGTCAACTATGCTGGGGTCACCTTCTCCAGATAATCACAGTGACATTACAGTGAAACAAAGCTCAAAAAACAGATAACCAAAACACACACTAAGGTCAACTGCTTGGAAGAAAAGGGCAAGGAAAAACTGTAGGTGCACTTTTCTTAGAGTGATAATGGGGTAGCAAAGCCCTCAAGAGTGGGGAAAGCTGTGGTACAAAGCACCCTGTAAGTGTTGACACGGGCATATGCTAGGATCAGGGACTCTTGAGACCCAGCACTGAACAGCATAAGGTGTATGAGCTGGCATCCAAAATAGAGTATGTTGGAGACTTTCAGAGCTGGGCATACTGAGCAAGGTACTGGCTTGAGTCTCAGGGTCTCATAATAGAATAGCTGGAGTCAGAATTGGCAGAAAGAAGCAGATCGGGGAACCTAGGTCTTCTCACAGAAGAAGATGCTATTAAAAGCCAAGACTGAGATATTCAAAACACCTGCTACTCCCCACCCGAAGGCTAAACCAAAACAAGGAAAATTTTTAAAAATAGAGAGCACAAAAACTTGTCAATCACAAGAACAAACTCCCCCAGATAAGGCTCTGTGCTGGGAAACAGAAGAATTCCCAACCTACGACCATATCAGCCATACAGTGTATATCTTGTGCTACATTTTGTTCTTAAAAAGGGCCTAGAAAGGAAGTGGACAGGAGACAGTAAGAGGTGTCAAAATCCAGGAACAGGCTTAGAGGAGGGAATTACTGTGGATCCTTTCCACATGGCACTCACTGGACAGTAGCAAGTTCAGATCCTTGAATTTACTCAAGCTGATGCTTTGGTGCCCTAACTCCTTTGTCCATTTTTATACCTACCACCCCTCACCAGAACCAGTTTTCAGATAACTTTAACAAGTGCAGTCTGAAAATATATCCCTATTACAACTCAAAAAAATCAAAAATGAGGGGGAAGAACTCACCACAAATATCATAGGACAAACAAACAAAGAAGACAAACCATGAGAGATGCCATAACCCAGCCAAAACACAGAAAATGACAGAAGAAAAGTTCAAGGTAACAGTTCTTTGAGGGAGGCTATGAAACAACATCAAAATAAAAAGAAAATATGGCACAGCTACAATTAGAAATAACACAGCTAAGAAATAATATACTGATTTAAAAAATAAAATTGAGAACCTCAACAGACAAACAGCAGCAAAGACAGAATTAATGAGCTTGAAAACACAATGTTGGAGCAGATATGTGAGATACTGTCTCATACCCTCAAGAATAACACCTATTCAAAAGGCCTTCAGCAGGTAGTGTTGAGAGGCTATAGAGATAGAAGATTCTTATCTCAATGTTAGTTGGGATGTAGGTGGCTGCAACCATTATAGAATGCAATTGTGACTTACTTGAAAAAACTAAAAGTGCTGGGGGCTTCACTGGCAGCACAGGGGTTAAAGAAACAGCACTCTCAAGGTATCACCAGCCACTACAACATGAGTGTGATCTGACCAGGGAGGTGACCCACATGGCGCAGCAGACCTCTCCTGTCTGGCCTGCTGTTTCCCTCAGCAGTGTGTTTCAGTAGATCTGCCTATTCTGCTCCCCACTCAGTCTTTAGTCTCTCCAACCCCCCCACACCTCGGGCCTATACCTCAGTTATTATATGCATAAATAAATCTTTTAAAAAAAAGTTAAAGTGGAAATGTTACGGGGCAGGGAGAGGAGCACCCCAGAACCCCCAAGCCTGCCCTCTTTGAATGGGTTCTGCCATCCGGCGCATTAAGACAAACACATAAAACCTTTAATGGAAAGGAACTTTAATACAACTAGGGTACAATAAAGAAAGAACAAAGAATATAGTTACTAAGTTAAGCATCCAAAGTTACCCATTTCCTTAAGGGTAAAAGTCCAGCCAAATAGGATTGGCCCAAAGCAAGGCCCAAAAACCTGGCACACATCTAAAGGACCTTTCAGTAGAGACCCATAGAAAAGGGTCAGAAAAAGTCAGACAAATCTGGGAGGAAAAGAGCAAAAAAATCAAGATGATAGCTGCCATTGTTAACCTCCCTAAGGGTCTCTCATCCACATCTGTTCCAACCAGTCCAAGACCAAAAAGCAAATGCAGTTTCTTCACATGTCCCTCTGTTCCACGTGCCTCCTCCAGGTCTCCTTGCTGTTCTCCATCTTCCTTTCTTTTCTTCCTTCTCTCTTCTCTACAGAAAATCTTCTTTTCCTGCTCAGCTCCACCCACTTAGGGCAGAACCAGGATTTTGGAACTTCCCCTTTTCCCGGGACGACCCTGTTACAGAAATACTTTGTATGACCCATTATCCCACACTTGAGTATATATCCAGAGACTATGAAATCGTCAACACAAAAATCCATATCTCCCACAATGTCTATAGAAACATTATCGACAACAGCTAAGAAATGGAAGCAGCCAAACTTGACAGATGACTTAATCAAAAAGATGTAGTATATCACCTCCACAGAGTATCACATAACCATAAGAAAGGATGAATGCAGTCACCTTCAACCAAATGGAGAGAACTTGAGAGTACTATACAGCAAAGTATGTCAGAATGATAAAAACCAGTACTGGACATTTACATAGCAAAAATTCAGTACCATAAAAAACACTTTCAAAAGCCAGTGGTCATGGAGGCAATAAACATCCTGAGGGTTCTGAGGTTAAGAGGACAGGGGAGAGAAAGAGACAGAGATATAAGATAAGGCATGATGGTGGGGGAAAGAAAAAGGACTGTAACTTTCACTTAAAATGCTTCTTTCCTGTTTAAAAAAAAAAAAAGGAAATGGAAATATTGCAGTGAGCAAAGAAATAAAAGTCTCCTTTTCAGATGGGTCAGACCCTGATCTGGATACTTCCTTTGAATTGCATTTAGCATTCATAATGGCAATGCTGGGTATGTATCTCTAGCCCCACTTTACAGATCAGGAAACATGCTCAAATAAGACAAACTGTTCATATTAGTGGAAATTAATTTAACATTTCTGAGAGAGGCAAGGTAAGTCATGGAAAGTACAGAAGGATTTGGGAGGAGATAAAGAAAGAGGAAATACTGTGAATAGCATTTGGAATGAGAGTCTGGGGTGGGAATTCTGTTCCATGGTCCTGGATTGTACCAGGAGGTAGTTAAACATAGAAACTATGTCCAAAAGGGGAGGAGGGCTGATGCTCAATGGTAGAGGGTATGGACACTTTGGTGGTGGATATGTAACAGGATGGTCCCCAGAAAAAGGGGAAGTTCCAGGATCCCTGCCCCACCCAAAGAAGGGTAGAGCTGAACAAGGATAAGTTGAAGCTAGAGAGGAGAGTTAAGAAGGAAAAAAGGAAAAGAAGGGAGCAGGATGGAGAGCAACAAGGAGACCTGGAGGAGGCACATGGAGCAGAGACATGTGAAGAAACTGCACTTGCTTTTTGGTCTTGGACTGGCTGGAACAGATGTGGGTGAGAGACCCGTGGGGAGGTTAACCATGGCAGCTTTCATCTTGACTTTGATTTTGCTCCTTTCCTCCCAGACTTGTCTCAACCCTTTCTAACCCTTTCCTATAGGTCTCCACTAAAAGGTCCTTTAGATGTGTGCCAGGTTTTTGGGCCTTGCTTTGGGCCAATCCTATTTGGCTGGACTTTTACCCTTAAGGGGATGGGAAACTTTGGATGCTTGATTTAGTAACTATATTCTTTGTCTTTTCTGTATTGTTCCCTAATTGTATTAAAGTTCGTTTCCACTAAAGGTCTTATATGTTTTGTCTTGATGTGGTGGATGGCAGAACCCATTTAGAGCAGGCAGGTTTAAAGGTTCTGAGGTGCTCCTCTCCCTGCCCTGTAACAGATATGATGTGGTAACATACATCTGAAGAGGTGTAAACTTATTTCCTTAAATCATATAGAGTGTTATAAAAACAATAAAACAACACAACATCAATTTTTTTCTTTTTTTAAAGAGGATGATTACTGAATCCCAGATGTCTGCGTAGGAGACCCTGGGGAAACCGTGTAAGTTTTTTTGAGATTCAATTCACACATCTGTAGAATGGGAGTGATAATAATAGCTTTTAACCTCTCAGGGATATCATGCAAATATAATGATAATATGTCACAAGCTTCAACTCCTTGCACTTAAAAGGCATAAAAGTGGACTATTTTTCATTGCTTTCATCAGTAAAAAAAGAAAGTTACATGTTAAATAATGTATATTGCTTAATGAAACACAAAGTGGGGACTGATGAGAGCTGTGTGAGCAGGAAAGAGGAGGACTTTCCATGCATTGAAGGGGTTCTAAAATCTGTTAGTTAATGTGGAACAACAGGAATGGCATGGCAGCTACTAATTAGGTGGCACATAATTCTCACAAAATGCTGTACTCATATCTCCTTATTAATTCTCAGGACAACACTACCATGAATTGCGACCAGTAATTCTATTTCTACTGCTCATTTTAAACCAAGGAAAATAAGTGTCAGAGAACTGATATGGTTTTGACTATAGTTACAAAACCACTAAGGGCAAGAGCTGGAATTCAAACCCATATTTATCTTGTGCCAAAACTCATGTCCGGAGTCCCATGCTGTGCTGCCCCCACAGGTCCAGTTCTTCCTCCTTTTTAGGTTTGTCAGCAGCTGCATTTTTTTTTTTTTTCTATGAATCATGTCCTCCAACATCCCGAGGCAGAAGAGGAAGTTAATTTACTGTATTTTTCCAGAAGGCACAATGAACATAGCATATAAGGAAGGAACTTTGGTTCAACATTTAAAAAGTTCTTCACGCTAATGAGTCACCTGTGGAGTCAGGGCACCACCACTGGAGGGATGAGTCAGTGTCTTTGAACTCCATTTTTTTTTACCAGCTAGGACAATGCATGGGCTGATGTTCTTTAATCCTCAGTTTTCCCATCTGTAAAGATAGCATGAGAATCTGTGACTTACTTGATTTTTTGGGAGACTATAGTAAGATAGTAGATGAAAATCGCTAATAGTTAACATGTATTTGTTCCTTTTCTTTACCCAATTTTTAAAGCAATTAGAACTGTTTCAGAATGCAGTGGGAGGTGCCAACCCTCTCTCCCCATTACTGCTAGTGCTTAAGTGATAGGTTCTTCATGGCAGCTCAAACCCCAGTAGGTAGAAAAATTTCAAGGAATTGAAAGCTCTCTGAAATCAGGAAGAGAAGATGATGTGTGGAAGGTAAAAGACAATCTCAACAGTTTGTTGAGGGTGTTAAAATCAAGGCAATGCAATTAAACAGGATTGAATATAAAAAGAAAAGTTTTGGAGGCCTCCCTGTTGGTGCAGTGGGTGAGCACCACACTATGATGCATCCAAGGCACAGCAGCATGAGTTGGATCCCTGGCCAGGGAGGGGACCTACATGGCACAGCAGACCTCTCCTGCCTCACCTGCTGCTCCCCTCAGCTGTGTATTTCAGTCCAGCTGCCTGTTTTGTTCCCCACTCTGTCTCTGGTGAATCCTCTCACCTCCAGTGACTCTGGCCTGTACCCCAGCTCTTATATGCATAAATAAATAAATACTTTTTAAAAAGTTCATATTTAAAAAAGAGAAAGTTTTGCATTTAAGTTAGAAATAAAAATAATGATAAAGTAACACAGAGTCACTTGTAGGTTAAGTGGTGGTGAACATGAAATTATGCTGAAAAGCCTTGTTGATTGTGTGTCTCAGTTTCTTCAACAGACATCAACAACAACAACAAAAGACAATATTGATCCATCCAGATTGCATAGCATTTTTAGAGACACAGGGTCTGGGCCTTATTGTTCCACTATGCTATTTACATCCTGCTGAGGGGAAGTTCCTTGAAAAGTCAACATTTAGGTTTAATTGTCATATATCTAAAACCAACTCTGAAAAAATCCTTATTCTACACACAAAGTCCAGTATTCACTATTTGGGATGTATAACACTGTTTGGTGACTTTTATGCACAATAGAATTTAAGCATTGCAGAGCTAAATTACATCCAAAATGAAAGACTATTTTACTTTTAAACAATTTAACAAACCCATAATAGTGAATGGGAAATGGATAGAATATTATTAAGTGTCCCTGCCTGTCTTTAAGATTTGCTTAATGTTCAAAGGAATATTAAGACTTTATACTGTAGATCATGCTGACTAAATAAGATTATTATCTCAGTCTTAACTAAGCATTAAGTTCAAAGATGCAAATTGACAAATCAAAGATTGGCAATAAGGATTGTGAGGATCGAGCAAACTTTAGTGTGGGGGCAACATATAATTTGCCATTTGTTATACACCTACAAGCAAAGAATGCCTTTCACATTATTTAATGTTTCAAAAATAAGAAGAGAGAAAGAGGATACATGGCAGAGCCCAGCATGGAATGGAAGTCTAGAATATTTACTCTCTGACCCCTTCCAGAAAAAGTTGGTCTCTATTAGAGACGTTAGAGAAATTTCAGATTTTTCTATTGCACAGGAGACCAATTTCTCCCATCTCTGGTTCATGTCTAAGCTCTTTGACATGGCTCACAAGTCCCTTTCTCTTTTGATACCTTCTTCACCAGGTTCACCTCTTGTTGCCAGAAGATTGAAGGGGCTGTAATTTTCCAACCTTGACACACTGCTTTGCTCTTCTTGGCCTTGGTGGTGCTGTTTCCCAGTCAAATTCATTGGCTTTTGCCTTTCATCTTTCCCCAAAACTCTTCACAGGGTCCTCTTCCCCTGTGAGCCCACACACAGATGTCTCTCTCTTGTAACTGACTCCATCTAACATCTAATTGAAGGAATCAGCCTCTGAAGGTCTCCAGAGTCTAGATAATGAGTTCCTTAAAATAGTGACATGAAGGGGGACCCCTATACTTCACAAAAATGAACAATGATGTAAGAGAACAAATGTAGAAAAAAATAACTGAAAAATAAAGGAAAGAGATCATAGTTATATAATAAAAAAAATAGTGATACTAGTTATTCATCTGTCTTTTTAGACCTGACACTGGGCCTCACTCTTAGTAGTCTCTTAGTCAATATTCTCTGAACTGAGGTAAATATGTTTCAATAGTTGTGGCAGAGCTAGAGAGCAGGAGGGAGTCACTGCTTTGGGAAGCCCTCAATCAGCAAGTGAAAACAATGAGGGAAAATGAAGGAACTGACTAAGAATAGATAAGGGAATAGATTTTATCATCAAGAAAACTTGATGTTGAATCCTGACATGTCTTAATTTCATTGAGACTTTAAACAAAGGAGTTCACCTTAAGACTCATGAGAATTTTCTTATTTTTAGCCTGGGAATTTTAAAATCGGCCTTGTAGGGATAGTGGAAGATAATGTCCATGTACTTTAAAAAGTTTGAAGCAATGCCTTTTTACATAGTAGGTGATCAGTTTCCTTCTCCCTTTCTAATTCCTGATTCTGATTCTTCACCAGAGCTCCCTTTCTCCTGTACCTAAAAAAAAAAAAAGTGAATTTCTACCAAACTGTTACAAACGTTTCATCAGTTTCCCCTGACTTAATATACCACCCTGAGATAAATGCTAGGGTTCTGTCAACAAAGGCGACTGTGCATCCAGAAGACAGTTCATAGTAATTTTGTCAGCAAAATTGTAACAATAAAGGCCCAAACAACACTTCATCTCCCTGTCAGTTGTCTTGAAAGGGCAGATTACTTTTTCCTCAATCTCGGCACATCTAATTAAGGTAGACTTACAAGCCAGGCAGGTGTAAAGTGCAAGCCAGCACTTGTTCACATTAACAATTATCAATGGAAAACTTTGCAGATGCAAAGGCTGGGCCCTGCTGTTGCCCTGGCAACTGTCAGCCTGCAGAAAGCCTGTGGACACTGACAAGAAAGCTTGACATCTTTGCCCTGAGAAAAGATGGCTTCTCTTCTCCATTTTGTATGTTTGTCCTTGAAAATCCCCTGAAAATACTTCTTATAATCTACTTGGTGTTTGGGAATTTACCCAAGACTTAAATTGACAATCACAAGTCTTTGATGAACATGTATTGACTTCTATTATGTGCCAGACACTGAACAAATTAAGCCACTTTAAAGCTAGAAAAATAAACTCATTTTTTTTTCCTTCTCTCTTTCCCTCCCTCCTTTCCTATATCCATTCAAAAAATATTATTCAGGGATGCATGTGGGCCAAGCACTGTGCTGACGCAGTTGAGGGAGAAATTAATAGAACTAGTGCTTGTCTTCAGGAAGTCCTGTCTCAGACATATTGATAAGCCATAAGCATATAAGAACCCTAGATAAAAGCAAATTTGTCTGTAAGAAAGGTTAAAAGATGTCTTTTTACACGATTTTTGTAAGGCCAAAATAAGAAAATGCTTCAGAGATTTTAAAAGGTTGGGGCCAAAGTAAATTGCAAAGTAGTATTCTTTAAACTCGTATTACTTATTCAATCTTTTATCTATTCATACACATATTTTTGGATGTTGCAGGGAAAAGAAATACAATGAAGAATAATGAGTTTGGGAAAGAGACAGGATAAGAAACAGGAGCAGAAAGAATGGTGAAGGTTAGGTTAGGAGAGGAATTTACTTGTACTAATTCTACACCAAAGCAGACACTCTATCTGATTTAATTTGACCTTCAAAACACACAATAAGTTAGTTAGCTCCTTCTTCTTCTTATCCCTCCTTCTTCTTAATTTTAATTCACTTTATAGATTATCAGATGAAGAAATTTTTGACTCATGATGCTAACTCATTTGGAATTAACAATGCGTGCACTCAGGCAAGTGTCTGACTTCAAAGCTCATGTTCTTGCTACTATGTCATGAGGGAGAGAGAATACGTGCATGATGAAGCATAGATGGAAAGGAAAGGAAGGTGCATATGTGGGCCTCCCTGGTGGCCTAGGGGCTAAGTCTCAACACTGTCACCACTGCAGCATGAGTTTGATCCCCACAGCATGAGCTGACCCACATGGTGCATCAGCCCTCTCCTGTCTTGCATGCTCCTCCCTTCAGCAGTGTATTTCAGATCTGCCTGTTTTGTTCCCCGCTCTGTCTCTGGTGAAACTTCCTACCAATATCCCCCACACATATCTGGCCTACACCCCATTCTGGGAATGGGAAACCATTGATGGATGATCACATGAGCAGACAAATATGATTCTTTTTGTATGTTATTTCACATATGTTATTTCAGGTAAAGTCCCACTTTACCTGACAAATAGGTACTCAATAAATATTTATGGACTGACACAATTAGCATAGTATCTTCAAGTCCATCACCTCATGGGATTATGCTAACACTTTTGTTAGGTGGAGAAGGGATTCTATTGTACGTGTTTACTACTGTTTTTCTTCATTTTACAGGAAAACTGTAATAATATCCATGAAATATTACTGTTAGTAATTGCAGGATCCAGACCTCAAATTCAAGTCTTACATCTTCAAATATACCCCTTTGACCCAAAAACACCTCATGTCTTAGGTTTCCTATTTTTGTCATTTGTAACTGAGATGTCATACTAGGAATTAAGTACTCACAAAGAAAAAGCAAATAAAAAAATGTCCTATTGTGTCATAGTAACTAGTCCTTTCCTTTGTATGACTATTGTGCTGTGTCACCAACACTAATCTCTCCCAAAGTTGGAAGAGAGGCCTCTGCTAATTGGAGCTGACAAGCTACCTTTGAAAATCTTGCTCCACCATCTTGGTGGGAGCTGTGTCACCAGATAACCCAGGCCAGCCTCCTCTCCCCATTATAATTAGCAGTTATTATACTGTTTCTCTTCAGAAAGAGTGGCCCAGATTACATTCATGGAACTTAAAACAATTCAACTTATGGAAAGACTTAACCAAGAGAGGTAGAAAATTAATATAGCAAGCAACTTGGTGACCAAGTAGTTAATCAATACATTATGAGGCCACATGTCATCTTTCCAAAGTATATTTTGATTTCTGGTGACTGAAACTTGGACTGGAAAAGAAAGTGTTCCTGGAATGAGAAATAATTATTCTTAATGACTGTGTAGTGGAGTAAAAGATTTGGAATTGGGAATCAAACTAAAATAAATGCTGACTTCGGCATTAGTATCCCACTGCTCCCCATTACTGACAAGTAAATATACACCAAACATGTAGGGTTTCTGGGGAAAGTGTTAACTGCTTTCTTCAGTCCTCACAACATGCTCTCAGCCCTGTGTTGTAGCTGAGATGTAAGGTTAAGAGGGCCTAGTGTTCTGGTTGCAGTTGAGAAGAGGCAGAGCACGGGTCTCAGTCCATTTCTGTGTGTCTCTCAGTCTTACTCCCTCATTTTATATTAGGACTTCCTTTGCTAATTTGGTGACTTGGAAATTATTTGACTTTTATTAAAATATAGAAAGCTAGCACATGCAAAGATCAGCAGATTATGGGTATCACAATGCTAGGAAGGGTTCTGGCATACAGTGTACTCAACATTGATATTTGTTTCTTCTCTTAAGTCCTGAAAGGAAAAACACACACACTAAAACTATCATCTTAATATCAGCTCTGTAATAGTTACAATGATGTTTTATTACAAACATCATTTTATTGGAAGTAATCCAACATCTTGTGTTCCTAGCCTAGCTTTGTAAGCATCCTGACAAGGCCATGGGATCTGTTACTGAACACAGGGACAATTTAATTAAATTAAACTAATCTATTTATTTATTTTGTCATTTACCAGAGTTAATAGGGTTTTAGTGCTTGAAAGTGTTGCTGTATCATACCAAAATATTACCCTCAGGTGGCAAAACACCTTGATTTGAATATTTCTGATGTATACTTTCAGCTATGGATTTTGGTTATCTATGTCCCAGCCTTCAGTTTTTTCATGACTCTTTTTCCTTCAATTTACTCTACTTTGGGACAAAGTAAACAAATAGCTCATGGCCAGGGATTTTCATATTCGAAGTATAATGGGAAGAATACCACTTATTTCCCAATTTTATGGTGAGAAGTAAATGAGAAAAATGCCCAGCATGCCAATGTTATTTTAGATGGTAACTAGTTCTTATTTTCTGCCTTCCAAAGACTTAAGTCACAAGGGGGTCATGCACCAGCTCTTTCTTTGCTTCTAGAAAGGTTGAGCAAATGATCATTCCAAATAAATTGTGTATGCAAATGATATTCTTGGGAATGCCTGTTCTGTTGTACATATATGAATCCAAAGGTAGTTTTTCTATGTGAAGAGGAGATGATAATTGAGAGATGGCTGATTTTTAGAAAGTTCATGAAGGAGTATCATAAGGGGCAGAGTTAATAAACAGAATTAAGGAGAAAGAGAGGCTGAAGCAGTGAGAAACATTACATCTAAAGGAGAGGTATCAACGATTTGTTTGCATTATGTTTTTTAGAAAGAACAGCTATTTTCGGGAGAAGCCCAAATTTGGAACTGAGAATACAATTCTCTAATATGGACAGAACTAAAGACAATTGAGTGAATAAAGCATTGGGAATTAGGCAAGGTGAAAGAAAAGGCTCGAATAATATAATTGCACCAAATAAATTAATAAGAAAGGTCCAAGATCATGTGCATCTGAAATGTACTGGTGAACTATTAAAGACAGTCCTCATCAGGGAATTTTAAAAATTTCGGTTGATACCTACTCTGGTATTTCAGAACTCTATGACTTTTTAACCTTCTTGAACTTACATTTATTTCTCACTTATTAGGTGAAGATAATGCATAATGTGATCTTTTATTTAGAACGTATTATGACTATTTTCCAGGTATTTTGCTGGTAACAAACTTCTGAGATAGCTATCACTATTCTGTATTGTATATGAAGAAATGAAAGCTTGGATACTTAATTGAGTAACTTGCTTAGCCCTATATTTAGGAGATAGCAGAGCTTAGATGGACAACCTAGAACATCTGCTTTTAAAACATATTCTTTTCACTACCTGGCACAAACTCTGAGAATCAACATAAAAAAAATAAAAATAAAGGGCCTCCCTGGTGGTTCAGTGGTTAAAATCTCAGCACTATCAAGCTACTGCCAGCCACTGTGGCTTGAGTTAGATCCCAGCCAGGGAACTAAACCACATGGCTCAGCAGACCTTTTCTGCCTTGCCTGCTGCTTCCCTTAGCAGTGTATTTCAGCAGATCTACCTGTTCTGCTTCTCATGCTGTCTCTGGTTAATCCTCTCACCCTTGAACCTCTGGCCCACACCCTAGTTCTTCTATACAAAAATAAATAAAAATAAATGTTTAAAAAATTAACAAGAAAGCTGATGACATTTTTCTAGCATGTTACTGGCATTCAAGAAATGTTGCAAATGACACCCAAGTGATACCCTTGTTCCATGTATCCCTCTGGTGAGTTACAACTGAAGTTTGAAATACAAACCAATACCTACTTACATAAGAATGATTTTTCATTTGGGGGAGGCATGTGGAATGTTGGCTATTTTGGCTGTTAAAGTGAATGGCTTAAGAGTGGGTCAAGGAGTGGATGAGAGAGACTGGGAGGAAGCACCCAGACTAAAGGACAATGGGACAACCCCATAACATAAGTCTTCAAAACATTAAAGCACATAGTGGTCATTCTGTATCTCACAAAGCAAAGTTTGGACTTGGAGAGCAGAAACATTTGAAGGTACATCCCAGCTGCACCTCCTTGTTGAGCCTTTTAAGCTCGTGTCTTCTCTGAGTCAGTTACAGTCAAGAACCAGAACAATTTTTCACTTGTTCAATTTCTGTGGTGTTAGATAAGGAGGTATATCTGCAGTCACCTTAGCATAGTACCCACATGGTAAAGTTTCAAACCTCACCACATGCTGAGTTTTTTCTTAGGTTCCTTGATTCTGACTTGTGAAAACAGTGGGCCTGAGGTTCTGAGAGATGTAATGACCATTCTATCACCCTGCCATTTTTTGGTGATAAGATTCCTCATCATTTTGGAATATAAGTTAATTTTAAAAGTAAGATATTGTGAGCATTTGGCACCTGGTTAAAGTCATCCAATCAGAAAAAGGTCATGTTAATGTATAAATATTGAAAAGAATGATAATTAGGCAGGGAAAACAGCAAA
Organism: Galemys pyrenaicus; assembly: GCA_019455555.1. Taxonomy (NCBI): domain Eukaryota; kingdom Metazoa; phylum Chordata; class Mammalia; order Eulipotyphla; family Talpidae; genus Galemys; species Galemys pyrenaicus. The sequence continues at coordinate 1,835,290 of JAGFMF010012144.1, read as the reverse complement.
ACACATTAAAATGGCACGGAACAAATTTTAAATGTTACTGTTCTAATTTAGTAATGTTTACCCTACATTTGATAGCTTTATTTAAAGTCAGACTTCCGATGTTAAAAGAAGTAAAGGGTTCACTAAAGTAATTCTAGAAACACATATACACACCACACATGCATATGCACACAAATAAGTGTCTGTAACTTGGGGATGCAGTCATTACTACTAACAATCCCCACAATCATTTACACAATAAACTTCTACAAATCAAGACAATTAAAATGGGCTGCAGCTAATTTGGCAGTCTGCAAATTTCAAGAGATTTAGCAATCTGGTCTGGATGTTGATATGAAGTCCCTCAGTCTGGAAAACAATCCAGTCACTGGCTTTCCAATTCACAGATCAGACTTTCAAATGATACTTTTTGACTGTGCAAGTCAATTTACACACTGACTGTATAAGTCCTCAGAGCCTCTATTTCCTTGCCTGTAAAATGGGAATAAAATTAACATGGATATTATAGGCTTGGTCGAATATATAAAATCACAAGTATAAACTGTGGTATTTAGTAATGAGTTATAAATATTATTCCTCTGTTGCTATCTCCTTTACTGAGGTGTCAGAAAATGTGTATGCTATTTGCTAATCCTTATAAGCATCTGTGATTAGTGATTAATATTCATGTTTGATAGTAATGGTCTTTATATAACATAAGTGTGCAAAACACTTTTATAATCATTTTCTATAAGGGTCTTCACTGAGAGACTAAGTTCATTAAATAAAGATGCTAGTGCAGATTAGACAAAAAAACAAAGCACGAGGTGCAGTTTGGGAGAGAGCTAGAGTCTCCACCTCTACTAGGTCTTAGATATGTGGTGGTTGTTCTAGCCATGGATGACAAACTGCTGCTATCCCCTGTTCTGCTGCACAGAACATTTGAGAACACAGTTTCTAGACACTTTACAATAGGTCATGCCAGACTGGTCACAGGGAGATGGGATGAGTCAAGTATTTGCTCTAGATTTCTCTCTAGGAACATTTTGCAGCACAAATAAGTGGAACCCAAAACAGGTTTCCTAAGAAGGAAAAGACCACATTTGGGGCTGCCCATGCAGATGGCATTTAAGATGCAGACTGATTCTGTGTAGTGGGTGAGCCATCAAACTGTGAGTGATTGCAGAGGACACAGAAGCACTAGTGTTTGCACAAGGCAGGCAGGAGATGATAAAGTTGTATCCTATCCAGATACCCTATCCACAGTTTGCTCAGTTGTCCAGTTTAGACCCAAACTATGTAAAAGTAAGAAAAAAAATAAAGAATAGACATCAATAAAATTAAACAATGATCATAAATTAACTCAGCCAAGATTCAGTTCCTTGCAAGCATTAATAAAACTGATAAACCCTTAAGCAAGGCAACACTGATCAGAAAAAAAGTTTTAGAAGTCAATGAGCCAGTTTTATACGCCCTGCTCCTTCTACTACAGTATTTTGTCTCATTAATGAGAACAGAGATTTGGAGGCAGGCCTGTCCCTAACAGCTTGTGATTTCCCAAGACATTTTCCTATGGCCTAAATGTGCCAAAATTAGAAAAAACTACTAACAAAAGGACATGTATTTCTATGGTTCCTGTGTCTTAAAGCACGGTCTTCTTCATCATCCCTTGTGCACCTCACAGCACCAACACAAAGAAGGAAGAACTGAATTCTATGTAACAAAAAGGCTAGAGGAGTCTCAGGAAGGCCAAATGTCACCACCAAGTTCAAGGGGCTAAAAAGGTGGCCCAGGAGGGACAAGAATCAACATTAACTTCAGTCTTATTTTCATTATTAAGGCAAAAAAAATCTTTTTTTTTAAAGATTAAGTATACAGGGCCTCCCCGGTGGCGCAGTGGGTTAAGCAACGCACTATGAAGCAAATCGCAGCCACTGCAGCACGAGTTCGATCCCTGCTGCCGGCCAGGGGGGGGACCCACATGGT
>JAGFMF010012144.1:1812817-1827977 GCA_019455555.1 Galemys pyrenaicus | reverse complement strand
TTCTAGTAGACTGAGGAACCTCCATACGGCCTTCCATAATGGTTGGATTAGCTTGCATTCCCACCAGCAGTGTACCAGGGTTCCTTTTTCTCCACATCAGAAGGGGATATCAGTTTATTAAAAACCACCAACATGTCTTAAGGCTATCAATGAAGTTAGGATAATAAGAATACATCAGCATGAGAACTAAAAAGTTGGAACAGCGAGAGTACAATGTTTGGGTCTGATACAGAGCATAGAAGTGCCAGTGGTGACCAGGTCCAGATACAGAAGACAACTATTAGTATGTGGCTGAAGTTGAGAGAATCCAAAGCCATTGAAATTTGGAAGGTTTGGAGGTAGAACAATGTTTGTTGTGTGCATCATTCACAAAGACAGAAGTCTTTATAAAAAAGTACCGTATACAGTGAAACTTGGGGTATAGAGTCAGGTACCAGACCATCTCTGATAAGTTGGGGGAAGTGACCAGGCAGCCAGTGGATGAACCTGGAAGACATCTAAGATGGTAGGGTAGAATTAACTTTCAAGGAGACAGGAGAAGCTCTGGGCAATGAGAAAAACTTGAGCCTCCTTTCTCTCATACCTCTAGTTAATGGGACATTCGTTCATTCATTCGACTGTGTGTGTATATGTGTGTATGTGTGTGTTTGTCTGTCTGCCTGTATACATATGTATATGTGTATGTATGTATGTGTCTCTATCTGTGTGTGTGAACTTATTATGTCCAAAGAATTGGATTAGAATTGGAGAGAAGGGGAGAAGCACTTTTCATTTATTGGGCTCCTTGCACCAAAACTGTATGTATGTATGTATGTATGTATGTGTCTCTATCTGTGTGTGTGAACTTATTATGTCCAAAGAATTGGATTAGAATTGGAGAGAAGGGGAGAAGCACTTTTCATTTATTGGGCTCCTTGCACCAGAACTTCCTGAGGGAACACAACAGTCCATCTGAATCAGACCCTACACAGCACTGTTCATAGTATATAGTATACACAACAATTCCTACTGCCACATTCTTGATAACAGTATGGGAATTCAATTCCACAATCACTGTTTACACAGAAAAAAATCAAGAACAATTTAGGGAAAATAAAGCAATTGCTATTATTGTCAAGTCTTTGATTCTTCGTATTTTTAGTAGCTAGTTATTAAGGTGGCCTCCTTGTGATTTTGTTCTTTGTCCTACCTTCTGTAAATTTTGCTGGCATTTGAGTTCTCAATATTTCCACATTCAGAGGACAAACAAATGAAAAGAAAGAGAGTGGAGAAATACTGCTACTATGCTTGGTCTATCCCTTGGTATATTCCTTCAGATCTCTTGTCTAAATTGTTTCTTAGAATGTACTTGAAACTTCACAAACATAAGTCACTGGATGGGACTGTTGAAACACAGACTGATGGGCTCCAGTCCCAGAGATTGTACTGTAGTACTCAGGACTGTTCCAAAGAATTTGCATTTTTAACAGATTCCCAGGTGACTTTAATGCTGCTGGTTCGGGAAGACTGCTTTGGGAACCACTGGTATATATAATTCAAGATATCGGGGTTTGATTCATGGAACGAATTAATGATGTCGTCTCATGCAAGCTATGTAAATTTTTTGCCTTGTGTTTTTTATCAGTAAAGGGATAATACAAAAAATAATTTCCTCCGGAAATGGTTGCAAAGATTCAGTGAATTACTGCATGTGAAATCTTGTAAACATGAAAGCTATAAAACATTAGTTTAAACACTCTCCATTTTAAAGTGGGAAAATTCAATTAATTTTTAAATGTGAACTATGTGTTGAGAGGAGTGAAGGATGGGTGTTGTAAGTATATACCAATTTCTGATTATAAATGCAATGCTTTTTTCCCCCATAATTCCTCAAATGAGCCCACCACACTACTAAATAAATAGACTCTTCACTCTATATATTCTACTCGTCTACCATTTTCAGGAGAAAACATTTTTTAGTAAGTTTCTGTTAATAATTTCATTGCCAAAAAAGTTCACTTAATTTTAAGCTATATATAAGTGGCATCATACAGTAAATTCCTTATTGATCTACTCTCTGAACCCATGGAAAGTGGGATATTGAAATCTTCTAGGATTTATGTTTATGTCTATTTTTATACAATCCTGTTGATATGTGATTCATATATTTGGGTGTTCTGATATAAGATAAGTAGATATATATAATTATTTTATCTTTTTGATGAATTTTGTCTTCTATCATTTTATGTCCTTCTTTGTTTCTTGTGATCATTTTTTCCTTAAAGTCTATTGTGTTTGATATCAATACAGTAACCCTGCTCTCTTCAGATTGCCATTCACATGGACTATCTTTTTTCCTCCTTTCTCGTTAAGTCTATGTGGTCCTTTAATATAAAACAAGTCTCCTATAGATAGCATATAGTTAGACTCAAAAAATCCATTTAGCTTCTCAATTTTTTGGAGAGTATGATTCATTTGCATTTAATTAATGATAGGGAAGGGCTTGCTATTGATATTTTTAAATTGTTTTCTCTTTGCATTGTCATTTTATTTTTGTTTCTCTTCTCTCTTGCTAACTTCCTTAATGTCTTGTTGAGGTTTTTTTTTTTGTATTGACTTACTCTGATGCCTACAGTTCTTTTTTTCTGTTTTATTTGTAGTTATTGTAAAATAAGGTCTATATAATGCACCTGATAAGAATCTACATTAAGTTGATAATAATTTCAATCATATATAAAGTCCTCCTTTTACTACTCATTCTTCACATTTTGTTACTGATGTCATAAAATGTGCATTTTTGTTATATATTCATTAAATTATTTTAAATTATTTTGAGGTTATATTTTTGTAATGTCTGTACTTACATTACGTGATTTATGTGCTGCCATCAGGCTGTATCAGGATTCCGCTTTCTCTACATATTTACCTTTTCCAATGAGCTTTATCCTTTCAAATGCTTTTGTGTTACTTTCTAGTGTCTTATTTGAACTTGAAGGACTCCCTATAGCATTTTTTATAAGGTAGATTTAGTGTTGATGTCCTCTAGCTTTTATTTTTCTGGGAAAAACTACAGGAAATTTCCTGAAAATCTTGAAGATTGAACAAATGCTTCAGTATTTCCTAACCCATGTAATTGCTGAGAGTTGGCTCTTTTCTCCTACTTGATCCTTGCTGAACTTAAAAGGATGATCTGAGTTCCATGAAATTCCCTATGTACTTCGAGTAAGATGGTTTCATGCATGGACTCTTAACTGTTTTCTTCTAGATCTTTCATGAAGGGAGTTGTTCCATTTTGTTGTTGTTGTTATTGTTGAACTGGTGACTTTGGAGGAGAGAGGATCTGAGGTTTCCTAATGTCATTTTGCTGAGGTTCAGGAACGAACCCCTTTTAATTTATCCAGTCTCATTCTTCCTACCTCACTAAAATGCTGAAGTTTATTTTTTTTTAAATCCACTACCATCTATCTAGAACCTTTATTTCTTCATCTATTATGTATAACAAAACTTTTTATTTTTCTCACAAAGATTCAATATGACTGAATTTTACTTTAAAACAATGAGGGGGGCAGCGAGCAAGGTAGGAGAGGTCTGCTGTGCCATATGGGTCACCTCCCCGGCTGGGGATCGAACTCATGCTGCAGCAGTTTATTTCAGTACATCTGCCTGTTCTGTTTCCCACTCTGTTGCTAGTGAATCCTCTTACACCCAACATGTCTGGCCTGTACTCCAGTTATTGTATGCATAAATAAATAAATCTTTAAAAAAATAAAATAAATGGATCTCTTGTAAACAAAGTATCTATATAAAGAGTTCAGGGAGTTTTACCAAAGTTGCCTTCTCAATATCTGCTCTACCACAGATTCTGCTTAGTGGTATTGTTGATCCTCTCTCTCCTCAACCAGAACGTAGGTGAATATTATTATTTTGTCTACCAGAAAGACCCCTTGCCTAGAAGATACCATAGATTAATAAATGTTAGATATGTGGAAGGAATATCAAACACTTGCAATATGCCAGATACTGTGTTCAGAGTTTGACATGTGAGATTTTATGTAACTTTTTTTTGAGTTTTTCATAAAGATGATACCACAGAAATTGTCCACCTTATTGACCTGTTCTCCCCATGAAGATTGACTTCTGCACAAGGACAGGGTCATGTTTGCATTTTACATCACAGACCCTACTGCCTAGTGAGCCTAGAACCTGAAGTACTTATAAGTACACCTGATGTCTCAAATGCAGGACTGTGAACTATACCTTATATTTTGAGAGCTATGCCTTAGATGCTCTCTTTGGTCATGGGTCAAATAACTCATGGACATAGTATATGGTGTAGTTATGAAGCCTGCCCTCTTGGGGTTGACAACTGGACAGCTTTGAGCAGTAGCCACTTGTTAGCCAATGCCTCAGACTAACTCCCAAACTGCCTGTCTCGTTCTTGTTTCTTCTGTCCCCATTCTCAAATCATATTATTATGTCCTTGTAAGCCACCTTGAATCCTTTCTGGTATAAGGCGGAGAATAAGTTAATTAATTCACAGATTCATTTAATTCTCAGAGCAACTCAGTGAGGTAGGTATTAGCTCCCTCATTACATGGCAGAGGAAACTGAGCCTCAGCGATATTAAGCAATTTGTCCAAGGTCACACAACTGGTACGTGTCTGCGTCGGGATTTAGATTCAAGACAATCTGTCTCCAGAGCAGGTGCTCTGCCACCCTCCTTAGGATCTGTAATTTCTCAGGACAGTGTTAGGCTGAGGACTAGTGGAAGTAATATTGGACAAGGAGACAGAGCCTGGAAGTCAACTGCAGACTTTTCTGTATTTAAGCCAATGTAACCTTGGGGTGTTACACATTTTCCAAATTTCAGCTTTCCTATTATTTAGTGGAGATGGAACTGCATCTTCTTACTGGACTGTCAGAGTTCCATCTAGGGACATCCACTGAAAAAAAAGAGCCCTGTCTGAGAGAGAGTAGTCAGAGTCCAGAACAAGGGTCCCAATTCAGAATCAACAAGCCATGTCCAGAGGAAAGAACTCTATAAACACATCATTTGATATGCACAACAAATGAAGTTGGATACATAATTGTGAGCCTTGTCCAGCATGATTCTAATTGCTTTCTATGCCAGGGACACAGAAATATCAGTGTCTCAGAGGTTTTGGTAATAATGGACAGAGAACAGGCATTGGACTTAGGCATACTTTGGGTAAAGTCCCAATCTGTCTATTGTGCTGTGATTTTGAATCTCTGAACTTTATCTCTTCTACACACCAAGATGTACAGGAAAACTAATCACATATATTCATATTTTTAAAGCCTTAAAAAATGGTGCTTTTAAGAATGGCTCCCTGAACATAGAAACTACCTGCTTTAGATCATGTGAATTTTATTCTCAAATATCTTTCACAAAGGTCATACTATTCCTACCTAGAATCCCTTCGTTTTTGGCCAGATTCTTATAGGAGCAAGGATTCTTCGGGATCTGAATTTCATAAAGGAACCCTAAATGATTTTTCTCACAACATAGAGGTCCACAAGAAAGTTACTAAGAGACTAAGGCTGAGTTTTCATCCACATTCCATTCATTTATTCACTCAGTCATTCTACAAACTCACTGAGGCCTGCTTTGTGCCAGGCCCCCTTGCCTGACATGAATAAGATAAAGTTTAGAGATAAACTTTTTATCTAAAGATAAACTTTAGAGAGACTCACACTGTAATGGAAACAAAGCCAGCCTGATGAGGAAGTGTTAGTGGGGGCAAAATGAAGGAACAGAGAGGGACTTACGGACACAGAGAGGATCAGGTGGAATTGAGCAATCTGAGGCATCCTTTGACAACAGTGTTTTGGACATGGGCCCAGTTCTGCTTTTCAGCTCCAGATGGTGGATTTGTGTGTGTGTGTGTGAGGGGGGGCGGTCTCTTGATCATCCAAAGGGCTCCACCAAGAAGCTTTCACATTCCCTTATTCGCCTGTCTTTGCCCTCTGAATAAAGCCATGAAATTCATCTCGGTTTGGTGCTTTATCAAGTTGAATTAGTTTTAATTATTGTTACCTGTTTCTTTGTAATGATAAAGCCATTTTTTTTTCTGTCTAGAGGGAAAACACTCTCTCTTTGTGGAAACATTACTACATCCCCTCTTTGTATTAAATGAAAAAGGAGACACAGAAATTATCCCATGCCGTGGATGCCCAGATACACCAATTGTAAACTGTGAACTAGCGCATTACTAGACGGCTATGCTAGCTCATTCCCCTCGTTTCCACCAAGCAGATCCTGAGGTCTGGAGAACAGGGGTGACTCAGTCTCCTGACTTCTCTCCATCACCCCAGCCACTTTCTCTGAAGCTCCAGATTCCACAAACCTGCTCCCTCCAGTTACTGCATCTGCTGTGATCATTGTTCTCATCTTACTTACTTCACTCTTGTTACTTCTTAATGAGGATTTAGACATACGAGACCCTTTTACAATTGTCTTATGTTGTTTCTTTTTATATCACAAAATTACTTTTGGGACTTGTCGTAATAATGCAATTGTAATGGGATATTTTAAGGGAACCACATTGAAGACCCCAGTGATATCCTCTGGGACTGAAGAATAAACTTGTTCACTCAAAAGAAGGCAGCACATTATTTGCAGAAAAGAGACACGATGGAGACTACAATTCTTACTCGGACCCTCTGCTGAGCGTTAGGTTCACAAAAAAGAGTGCCGATGAGGCAATCTCACCTTCCTCTCTATTAATAGAAACACTATCCACTCACTGGACCAAACCAGAGCACTCTAGACTTACCCCAGTATTGACTTTGTATTCAAATGTGGGTAATAGAACCTTTAACCACCTCTACTCTAATTGATAGCCATACCTACTTGGAAAAGGTATGTGGTATTCCTGAGTTTACACAGAAGCTAAAAAGGATAGTGAGGATTCAGTCCCAAGAGTTAGCCTATTTATTTAGCTCACTATATGAAGCAGAGACAGAAAGGAGAACATCTAGCAGAATGACAACCTCTTTCTGTTAGTCACTTGTTTAATTTCTCTGAACCTCAGGTTATTTTTTCTATTAAAAATAGAAAGAAAGCAATATCTTCCCTTCTCACTCGCCACTAAAAATAAAATCAGAGAGTAAATCAACAAAATACTTTGTACATTTGAAAAATAACTTTTCTCTATTAATTTTAAACAAACATCCATTTTTTTTTCTTACTAGAAGGGAAATTCAGGAGCCAATATTTTAAATCAAACACTGAGTCTCAAAGTGCTGACAGCTGGCACTTTGGGAACAAATTAGAATCCAAAATCAAAGATAAATGGAAAGCATTTATAAGCTACATGATCTGGAAAATGGGAAGAGAGTAGATTTTTAAGAAGAAGGGAAGAAACAACTGACTGAATAATTAGAAAATAGAAATAGCACAATAACAGCACATCGCAGAGAACAGGATCACTGATGGACTCCATGGGAGATTATTTTTTCTTTAACACAATCTCAGTGGGCAGACACAAGGGCAAGAGGCTCACTGTTAAGAAAGCCACAGAGTTGCCTAATAGGAAAAACACACACACAAAATTGCATTATGTTTGCACTGCAAACAGAATTCCAGGTGCAGTATCAAAGTGATGGTGGCAGAATGGAATTGCTGGGAAAGAGAAAGACTGTTTCAGTCACGACTGACAAATCAAACAAATTGGAAATTCAGAGAACCCTTCCTTTGGGGCATTTTGCAGACCTGGTTCTGCCTCCAGGTCTTTCTGGTTGTTTTTCCTGGGTTGCCTTTCCAGATTCAGTAAGCCTGGAATCAGAGCACCTGGATTTAATCCCAGCTCTGCAACTAGCAATCTTTGCGACCTGAGGTGGATCATACACTTTTCTGAGATTTTGTACCCTTTTATAGAATTTCAATTCCAGCACCTTCACTAAACTTTCCACCAGTTTTGAGAGTCAAGAGGATAGGGATATAGATGAGAGTAGGAAACTTGGACCCTATAGGAAAGGAGCCTGGGCATAAATCATAAATTCATGTGTAGCCATCAGCAAATGGCATAAATTCTCTGGCCTCAGTTTCTTCATCTGTAAGTTGGGAATGACTGTGGCATCTAGCATATCGAGTTGTTATAGTGTGGAAGAAATACTGCTGAACAATGGATTGGAGATGCCTCCCCAGTCACAGAGTTAAGTCTCAGTGCAATTCACATACCAGTGCAGAATCAGTTAACAAGTTAGATTCATGGCCCAGTCTCAGCACTCCTAACAGAGCTGCATTTCAAAGGGTTAGATAATAGGTCAGTCTAGTCTGTAGCCTTGGAAAATTATCTCCCTGCAAAACCCCCATTTTCCCTGGGAATTAGCTGTTAATCGTATGTTTTTTTACCATGTAGCAAATGTAGAGATAGTAATGTATAAAAGGAGCTCCCAGCCTTTGTTTGTTGCCTAGATTTTCGAAAAAGGTCCGTGTCTTGGTCCATATTCATATTGTTACAGAGAAGAGAGGGGCACCCCAGAACCCCCAAAACTGCTCTCTTTAAATGGGTTTTGCCATCTGCCACATCAAGACAAACATATAAGGCCTTTAATACAATTAGGGAACAATACAGAAAAGACAAAGACTATAGTGACTAAGTTAAGCATCTAAAGTTATCCATCTCTTTCTTTGAGGGTAAAAGTCTAGCCAAATTGGACTGGCCCAAAGCAAGGCCCAAAAACCTGCCACAAGTCTAAAGGAACTTTCAGATAAAAGCCGCCATTATTAAGTTCCCTACAGGTCTCTCACTCACATCTGTTCCAACCAGTCCAAGACCAGGAAGCAAGCACAGTTTCTTCACCTGTCCCTCTGTTCCATGTGCCTCCTCCAAGTCTCCTTGCTGCTTTCCATCTTGGTTCCTTTTCCTCCTTTCCTTCTGTCCTCTTTTATATTCTGTCTCTAGTATCTTCTTATCCCTGCTCAGCTCCACCCTGCTTAGGGCAGAAAAGGGATCCTGGAACTTCCCTTTTCCTGGGGACCACCCTGTTACAATATGAATGTGAAATAAAGTGCCTGGTCTCTAAAAATTCTTGAGTACTGCCTGGTTCTCCTTCTATAGCCTGTTTATGGGCCAGAGTAATTCCATAACAATAGAAGCTGTTGGAAGTAACACAGGTAAATGGCTTACTACAGTGTATGATAGTCACTAACTACTAAGAATGATAATCATTTTTGTCCACGGTGAAATAATTTAAATTTATTAAAAGTCCTATCACATGAGATGTTGCAGAATAAGACAAATTCGCAGATTGGTGACCATGACACCTGTCACCATCTTTGAGCTCAACTACACTCAGCTCCTGGGCACCACTAGATGATAAGGGATAAATCTCAGAGAGAGGAAGAAAGGACAACAGAAAGATTGAAAATATGAGAGGGAAAAGGAAACCATTACCTGGAAGATATTAATTAAGAATTGGTACCTGGAAGAATCTTGTTTTTCTCTTAAAACCCACTTTGGGCATCTCTTTCTGAAGCAAGCATTATAATAAGGAGAAAAGAAGAGAAGAAAAGAAAATAATTTTAAAAAAGAAAAAGGTAGACTGGACTTAGTGACCTTGCACTGCCTGAGTGCTGGGTGGCAGAGAACACTGACTTAACAGAGATTATGTTCTCTTCCATAAAATGGGATGACAACAAATAACTAGTGAATCGGATTTCATGAGGAGAAAATGAAATAACTACTTCAGGTATTCAGAACACTGAGAACTTGCGACAGTCAGTAGGATATTATTTCCTGACCCCTGAAATATTCAAGGTCATGTACATGGCATTGTACTGGTAGACTATTAAAAGTCCTAGCACAAGCCGTTGAGTGGATCAAAGCTCAAAGATATGAAGTGATTTGCTCAGCAGATCTGGGACTCAGATCCAACCCTTTCTGGTTCTCAGGTCTCATACTCCACTGCCTCCCAAATGAATCACCAGGAGCAAATTGTATTCATTCTACTGTATGGCATCTCACTTGACACCCCACAATACAATTCATCATAACTTAAAGGAATGTAGTATTTTGTGTCAGTCCAAGTTGATATTTGAAAATTAAATTTGAGCAACTAGTAACTATAGACTATGACTTATTAAATGCTGAGTACATTACTTCTGTCATATCATTGTTGTCATTGCCATTATTTTATTAATTACCTATACATGCCTGATCCAGCGCTTAAAAATGTTTTATAGCAGTTTTTCAAACTTTAAATGAATTAACTGAAGATCTTGCTAAAGTGCAGATTCTGTCTGATTTAGTGGGTCTGGGAAAAGCCTTAGATTTTATTTACAATTATTATAATTAACTCTCAGCTGATACTAATGCTCTTGCTTTATAAACCTTATTTAGAGTTGCAAGATTCTATAGGACTTTCTTATTCAGTCCTCATGTTAATGATGTTACAAGGATTTTACAGGACTATAATGCTCATATTATTGAAAGAGACTCATGTTGTAGGCTTTGTTTCCTTTTTAGGATATAGTGAATAGAAGACAGAGCCAGTTTTGATCTATCTGGTTTCAATGTCCATTAATATCTTCCCTTAAATACATTGTAATGTATGCGTAATCTGCTTCATGATGCAGCATGTTAAAATTTTAATTTTTATTTTATAAATAAAATGGTATCCATTAGCAAAATGTTCATATTTGTTCTTAAAAACACTAATTGGATAACAAAAGATAATAAGCTATCCATCCTTGTTCTCTCTAAAACCAATCTAGTGGGAAGGTAGAAAAGTAAGCAAGCACTTAATATATAATACGAAGATGATCAGTGTTGGCAAGGGCATAGGAAATCAAAAACTTCAGTGTGCTCTCATGGAAGTGATGAATGGCACAGCTTTTCTGGTGGACAATGAGGTTTGCTACCCAAAATCAAAATGTATGTAATGATTTAAATAGCCAATTTCACTTCTAGACATTTATCCTAGAGAAATGAATAGTAAAGAAAGGTATATCCATTAGGGTGTTTATTGCAGTTTTGTTTAACAATAGTGGATAATTAAATACAATTGAATAACTGAAGTCCATATCCATTGAAATAAAATTAGGTAAAAGTTGTTGTTTATCCATACTAAAATACCACAGACTTACTTAAAAAATTAAACTTAATCTATATGGATTTATACAAATAATTATCCATCTTATATTTTTCTGGGGGGGCATTATGTTACTGAACAGTATGTTTGGGAAGATTCCTTGTGTAACGAATGCTTATCTAACTGATAAAATCAAGATAAATAAAGTATACTTTATGTACATGATGTTTGTCAGAGGATGGGATGAATGTAGAGGTTTTCCCTTTCTTCCTATGTAGCTATATTCAAGATTTTGCCATGTAGTTACACCATTTGTATGATTGGCAATAAATACAAGGATATTGCCATTGTACAATGAAACATCTACTGCTAGTCATATTATAGCAGTGAGCATTCAAGGTGTTATTGCAAACAAAAGGCAGACTCTCCTCATCTGCTAGACCAGGTTAGGGAAGCTCTGAAGAAAGGTGACCTTCCAACTATGGCTAGAAGCTTGAGTTGGATTTCCTTAGAAGGAAAACAGAGGAAAAAGCACTCAGGATTGCAGGAACAAGTTAGACAAATCACTGTGACCTGGTGACACCAAACTGAATGGATCTTGATCCTATTTGCCCTCTAGGAATTCCCAACAATTCTAGGAAAACAAAACACACAGAAGACAATCACAATCCGAAGCAAGACAGACAATGAGGGGATTTAGAGAGAGACAATTTGGCTAAAAACTTTTCTGGCTTAAGAAAATACAGTGTTTTCTACAGAGCTTCTTAATTTGTCCCCAGCCCCAACAGAGCTAAATGATAAGACACTTTCATTACAATGCTGGCACAGAAGAGTAACCATTCATAAGGGAATTAGGAACTGTATGTTGGTTCCCCATGACAACTCCTGGCTGAGAAAGTTATACTCTGGAAGGGGATGCTTGATTTAAAAAGGTTAAGTGGAAAAGCTATTGGTTTGTGGAAGCTTAGAACACCTGTGCTGAGTGAATGTCTGGCATCAGTTTCTTCTCCATGATGATATCCCTCTTTGCTAACCAATGAATAACACATCTTTCTTTTGATTTATGCCAATTTTATTCTTTTATGCAATAATATAACATAAAAGGAGTTTTAAATTGGAAATGTTAAAAAAATCACTCACCATTCACCAATTTAACACAACTTCAAACATTAAATCTTTATTCCGTTAAATCTGTTTAAAAGTATGTCTCTTCTTAAGTAGTAATAGTGATAAATGTATATTCTATTCACTGATTTTTATTGCTTAATATTACATATTTTCTCATATATAGTCTATAATTAAAATTTTTAATGGTTATATTCCATCTAGCTGAGGTGCTATCATTTATTTACCCAGTTGTCAGACACTTTAGCTACCATGAGTAAATCAATCCATCTCTTCTTTTTATATTAAAAATAATTTCCTTATGATAAATTCCCCAGAGATAAAATCAAAGATTATGAATAATTTTGTCTTAAAAAAAACTTTCCTTGACTACTCTCCACTGTGTATGCACAATTTTATCACAGTGGCCCTAGTGCTTGGTATTGTTTTCAAACAAAACATTTCCTAATTTTAGACACCAAAAACTCAGCCTTGCTCTAGTATGATTTTTAACATATTCCATCATAAATTCTAGTGAATCTTTTACTCTGTGTTAGTTTAGAGGCAATGTGAATTTACTAGGGTTCAGGCCTCTTATGCTTGTTAACTTGGGCAAATTGTTAATTTTACTGTTGCTTATTTAAAAGTAGTGTATATAATTACATAGACTGGGGACACTGAATACATTTAACTATTTGGATTATTGTGACGATTAAATAAGTTAATATATTAAAACACTTAAAATGGTACTTGGTACATAATAACCACTCAATTTGCGTTATATGCTATTGTTATTACTTATGTTGCTGTTATATTATAGGTATGACAAGTAATGGTATTATATTGATAGAATCAAAGAAGCAGGATTTCTATTTTCTCTCATGGTAATTGCTAGTTCAAATCATTTGATGTGTAAATATTTTCTGTACTTTATTGGCATATGTAACATTGATACTATTCATAAATTTAGACATGACTGCTTTAATTATTGGTAAAACTGCATAATCTCCCATTGTATAATTTTAAGGGAATACTTCATCTCTGCGTCCATTCTTCATGCACCAAATATGAGAATGAACATACCTTACATGATTTTTGTAAAGATTTGAAAAAAAACAAAAACAAAAAACATACTGAAACAGAGAAAATTCTATCTTCTCAGAGGCTAATATAAGAATTATCTTAGAAGAGGACCTCAGTTTTTCATAAATACGATAATAAGGGGACTTAAGTAGTCTTCAAGGCTTGAAAGAAAGAAAAAAGACCATCACTCTTGAAACAAGGAGGTAATCCGTGCCTGAGTAGGGTGGAGAGTCTCGGGGGATAAAGAGGCCAAATGATAAGAACCCGAAAGACTTGGGGTGACATCTTGTGTCACCCATGACACCTCACATTCTTTTTTTAAAGATTTATTTATTTATGAGCACAAGAGCTGGGGTACAGGCCAGAGTTGTGGGACGTGAGAGGATTCACCAGAGACAGAATGGGGAGCAGAACAGGCAGATCAACTGAAATACATTGCTGAGGGGAGCAGCAGGCTATCCAGGAGAGGTCTGCTGCACCATGTGGATCCCCTCCCTGGCTGGGGATTGAACTCGTGCTGCTGCTATATCCATGGATGCTTCACAGAGCAGGACTCAATCTGCTGAGCCACCAGGGAGGCCCAACACCTCACATTCTTTTAAATATTCTATGCTCACATCTATGGAGTGAGTTCATTTCAGAGGAAAGACTATATAGGATAGCGCAAAGATATTGCCAAGGAAAGTTAAGTAACTAGAAGTTAGTTAAGGGGACTTGGAAAAGGGGTGACACAAAGTAAATTGGATTTCTCCAATTATAGCATTTGTCATCCTAAAGGCATAGCATTAGTGAGATCTTAAGATCCAGGAATACTCAGTGAGCACTATGATCATATAGACTTAAGTGACTGATACATTAAAATTAATCGCTCAATAAATGGTAGCATATTTTTAATGGCCTTTTTTATGCTCTGCCACTGATTATGCCTTTTAACATGTATCATTTAAGCTTCACAACAATTCATTTTGGCATTTTTGGGGGAATATTTCTGAAACTATTGTTTTTTTTTTTTTCTGTTAGAACATTGCTCATACACTTTTAAATTATAGTTGAATATGTCAGTCTTTGTGATTTCTTTTATAGCTTCAAACATTAGGAGGTCATCATGTTTTCAAAAAACTTGTAAGTGATCAATTATATCTTCCACTAGTTATTTGATAATTTCATTATTTTATCTTTTTTGAAAAATTTAACTCTACATGTTCAAAAAGGATATATATGTGGGAGACAGTGAACTGTGACATTTTTCAATAGGTGGTTTACATGTCATACATATGAAGATTATCTATCTATCTATCTATCTATCTATCTATCTATAAATACATATACATACATATCCACAACAAACTTGTAAGATGAGTTTTATTGTACCCATTTAGTAGAAAATAATGTCAACACTTAATGAGTCCTTCCCCTCCTCAAGACTTTCTTCAGGCAGTTTTCATTTCATCTACACTGTAGCCCTAAGGCAAAACTATGGCATTAACCTCACTTCACTATGAAGAAATTAAGAAGAAGGTCTTTAAGTCACTTAGCTGAGGTCACAGCACTCGCAGGGGACAGAGCAGAGATTGTACTGTCAGTATGACACCAAATAATTTTGCTTAAACATCAAAGAATAGTGAAAACTTTGCAACTCAGAGAGGTTGAATTACACATACAGCTATTAATCCAGTCTGTCTAAAGATATAGCTCAGGTTCTGTTCACAACTATAGGCTGCATCAGTCCCCCTCCCCTCAGATTGAAGATTTGAGATGACAATGTCATTAGCATGCAGACATCCTGCTAATTGCACTCAACCTTTGACCTATATAGTCATACTAATCTTTTTTTTTCAAAGATTTATTTATTTATGCGTACAAGCACTGGGGTACAGGCCAGAGGTGTGGGGGGGTGAGAGGATTCACCACAGAGAGCAGGGAGCAGAACAGGCAG
>JAGFMF010012144.1:1794278-1812767 GCA_019455555.1 Galemys pyrenaicus | reverse complement strand
CTCCCTGGCCGGCAGCAGGGATCGAACTCGTGCTGCAGTGGCTGCGGTTTGCTTCATAGTGTGTTGCTTAACCCACTGCGCCACCGGGGAGGCCCAGTCATACTAATCTATAAGACAACAGTGAGCAACATAGTCAGAGAGGCAGGAGCTTCAGTGAGTGCAAATATGCTTCTCAGTGCTATTTTCATCGAGGAGTTTATGTGCCTGGTAAAAATTAAATGACTATGTGATAAATTGACCATGAGATAAAACAATTTTCAAGGGAATAGCGAGAGGAGGAACAAAAATGATTAAGAAGATGGGACTAACTGGGTGAAAAAAGATTAAAGGAGTTAACTGTGTATAGCTGAGCTTAGTGAAGGCAGGAGGACTGAGGCACCCACTCGAGAGAAGGTCGTCAGGAATTCTGTGTAGTGAGAGGGTAAAACTGCTTTGTATGTGTGGTTTTATGTGGCTTATACCCAAGTTAAACAAAAGTTAATAGGAAAAGAAGAACCTCCACCAAAATCAAAGTCACAAAATGGCATTCAAATGATAACCCAGTCATAGAAAAGCAGGCTGGGAACAAGAGTTTGTCCTGTTTTCTAACTGTGCTCAATTCTGTCAAAAAGCAACCACAACTTCCAAAAGGTTTGCTCTATCTCATGTAGTCCAAATGGCTTATTTCCTCCTTTTCCTACTAGGTAACCCCTTATTTTCTGGGCTGCTTTCATTCAGCTTCTTGAACAAACCTAGTATTTCCCTCCTTTAAGGGTCTTCTGAATGGTTGTTATCTTTTCCTAGAATAATAATCACCTTTGTATTGTCATCATCACCATCACTATCATCATCAAGTGAAGTTCTCTTCTAACTCCTTCATTAATTTCCCACAATGCTTAATTGATAGGTTTTATTAATTGTTCCCTTTTTATAGATCTGGAAACTGAAGCACCTAAGGTTTAATAGCTCAGTCCATCCCACACAACTACTTTTTCTCCATCTGTTCATTTCTTATTCATTGTTTTATCTCAGTTTTAAGATAATTTCCTTTTAGGTACAACCAAATTCTTTCCTATTTTTAAAGTAGCCATCAAATAACACTCACAGCATATGCATTTCCATTTGCTAAGTACCTTTCTTTTTCTTGAGGTTGAAAGCTCCATGGAAATATACACAATCATTTGTTAGGTGAAAAACCTGGTTTATATTGGGTGTTTAATTGTATTTATTGAATAGATGTGAATAAATGAACAATAAGTAAAATAATAGAGGGGATGACCTTGTTCTTTTTTGTGGTCATATCTTGAATCTAAAGTTTAAAAGAATATGTATGATAAAGGAATAAGTTCAGAGAAGATAACTGTGAGAGTGACAACTGAAAGCTACATCATATAAGGCATAATGAACATAAATGCAAAACAAAATCTGTTTACTCAGGAAAAATAGGTTATGGATATATATATATATTAGATATAAAAAAATCTCTGTGTTTAATAGATACTATAACCAATTGCCCTAGTGCATTAAATATACTTATCACTAGTACTTCCCCATCCTTTTTAAAAAAGAGAATTGAAAAGAAAAATAAATCCATAAACAAACAATTAACATCTCTGAACCTAGTTCGTGGAATAGTGCAAAGAAAAAGGAAAGCTCCAGACAATTAAGAACTTGAGTTTTTGGGTCTCCCTGATGGCGCAGCAGGTTGAGCACCACACTATGAAGCTTCTGCAGTCACTGCAGTACAAGTTTGATCCCTGGTCAGGGAGGGGACCCACATGGCGCAGCAGACCTCTCCTGCCTTGCCTGCTGCTCCCCTCAGCAGTGTATTTCTGCGGATCTGTCCGTTCTGCTCCCTACTCTGTCTCTGGTGAATCCTCTCACGTCCCACAACTCTGGCCTGTACCCCAGCTCTTGTATGCATAAATAAAAAATCTTTAAAAAAAACCAAAAAACATGAGGTTTATCTTGATTTTCAGGGACATGTACTAGGGCAACACAAACTCACCTCCCTAAGAACAGAAATATTTTGAAATAGCCAATATTCGACTAAATTGAACTTCATCCAGAAGCAATTTCAAGATTCAAAGATCATATTTGATTGCCTGAGCTCAGTTATTTGTGGAGCCCCAGGAACAGCCTAGGGGTATTTGAGGATCAGCAATTAGTTTAGTCTTTATGTGCCCTACTAGAGGGTCACGGATTATGTGGAACTGCCCATTTTAACCTGCGTTTTACATAATGCTCCCATTTATATAAGGAGCAATGATTCTTTAGCTTTGCATTAAAGTCTTCTGATTTTTATTTTAATGCTTAGATTATACAACAAACCTCTTGGCTACAGCCAGAGTAATTGATTGTTCCTATGATATCAAGTGGCTTCTTACTCTCATACTACACTTCCCCCCCACCCATTGTTTATAAATACTCCCCAACTATAGACCACACTTAAGCCTGTGTGAAGGCATACTGTGACCATACTTTCCTGTGAAGTCCTGTTAGATCTCTCTAGCCCTGGGATTTCTATGAGTCTAATGTGACATCCTCGAACTTACCTTCAAACTAATGTCAATAATAACTTGCAAAATGATTGAGCAACAAGGCCTCCCTGGCGGCACACGAGGTTAATCATCACACTATGAAGCATCCGCAGCCACTGCAGCAAGAGTTCGATACCGTACCAGGGAGGGGACCCACATGGCACAGCAGACCTCTCCTGTCTTGCCTGCTGCTCCCCCCAGCAGTGTGTTTCAGTTGATCCACCTGTTCTGCCCCCTGTTCTGCCCCAGTGCATTTCAGTCAATCTGCCTGTTCTGTTCCCCACTCTGTTTCTGGTGAATCTTCTCACCCCCACACCTCTGGCCTGTACCCCAGTTTTTATGTAAATAAAAGAAAATTTAAAAAATGATTTACCAACACATGGAGTATTTTGTATCTCTAGAAACATTAGCTTTAAATTAAAGGCTGCTTATTCTCGTTTGCTTTTTAATACCCTGGGAGCACTGTGCAAAAAGCAAATAATTATTGAATGACACTTGGTGGCTTTTAAGGGGTTGACAAATCAAACCATTTAAAAATACATTTTAAATAGGTGATCATATTTTATTTATCAATATTATAATTATTTCAAAAAGGATTTTAGATTCACCATTTAAAATGTCAAAGATACATTAATATTTGGGGAAAGAAAGTAGGTCTCAAGTCATAAAAAAGAGCAAGCATCAGAATATGCTAACCATGAGGTTTAGTGTTGGGATGAACATTAAAATTGGTTCTGAGCCTCTTGGTAGTCAAGGAAATAGATTCTGATATGTTCTTATAATCATTTACTAGCTAATAAAAATGGCATGAAACAGTTCTTGATCATTTTCCCTACACTAAATTCTACTGGAAATTTATCTCTCGAGATGTTGCATAAGGGGTCATTAGGTAAGATATTGAATAATGCTTTCAGTATATTTCACCTCAAATGCATATGGATTTTTCTTCTGGTATTTTCAAAAGACCAACAATACACCTAGAAGTGACACTGATCAGGGATAGGGTAACTAATGTGATAGATAAACTCCCTCAAGGTCTTTTTTCTCAGCTGGGCTTTTCATTATTTCTTTGTCTTTGGTCTCTTCATCTTATGACTTATGCAGCTTAGTTATTGGTATCATTACCAGATATACTCTCCATTCTTATAACTTTATATTAAGTTAAATTTATTGGTAACAATTAGACAAATGAACATCCATTCAGTGAGCTACTGTCCGCACAATGATTTACTATCATATAGAATATGCTATTATCTATTATTGAATGTGACTCGGCAAGAACATCAAAAGCTATTACTACCACCCTTTTTTATGTATGAAAACTGACAAGATAAGAAATGAAGAACATATATCCATGTCCAGTCCACATTTTTAATATATATATTTGCAAAATGTGTGGGGCTTGGGGTTAAAGATGGTAATGGTGGTTCCATTAGTTTCCAAGACTATCCATTTTGAAATAGCAGTGCCATCTAGTGGTTACTTTAGACATGGACGGATAAGGATGTTTCAAGATGGCCCCTGGACGGTGCACTTTATGCTATTCTGACATGCATTATTTGAGCTTATAGCATTTCCTCTAGTTGACAGATTTTGACCTTTCAATATGGAAAGTGCACCACATCTATCCAGAATCAGTCAAAGCTATTGATCCTGATAAATGATCTGACCTCAAACAGTGGTTCTCCTCCAGTTATTTAATACCTAAGAAGGCCAGCAATGTAATCTAAAGAGGTCAAGTGCGTAGGAGGGACCTTGACATGATATCAGAAGGAAGCTAATAGTATGTGTATGTGTCAGATAAAAATAAAGCTTGTGTTTTTGTATGTTTCTAAGGAAGGGGTCACCAAAATATTGCCACAAATAAAAATGGATCTGCAACTAGAAATATATAACTAATGTGGAATGTACCATTTTATAGGTTACAAGGCCATCTGACACATTATCCCATGCCTCTCCTATAAATATTGATAAACAATGAATGCTTTTCTTTTGGGGGTCATGCCATTATTTTTCTTTGGAATATTGTTCTCTCTATCTGTACCATGAAGAAACAACTGAAGTGCTACCTTGTTATATAAGTGCCTCCACTTAATATATCACCTTGCACTGCTAGTTTTCTTTTTATTTAGTTCTAACCATACCTCTTTGTTACTTCTAATACTTACCTTGTTTGGTTTTATTTATATTGCTTTTGTCTTTGTTCTACATTCTCTACTCCATTTAAAAATATTTGGGGTATCCTAAGTCTGATTGGTTACTCCTTGACAGATATGCCCTATCTCTGGCCTAGACCTATTATCATTGCCTCCAGAGAGTCCCATGTAGCTGACCCTTGTTCTAATCTGCATGTCCAAGCTAGGCAAGCACCTAGATGAGTGTTGTCAACTTGAGAATGCTGAGTGTGATAAGTGAGACCTATTTTCAAAGCTGAGGGCAGTGCTCTTCTGTAATCCTTAGTCATGTTGTATATTGCATGACCCCAAATTCAATAAAGTATACCTGAATGATAGGAGGCGATCCATAACAGAACTGCTCAAGTCTTTGTATACATAAGTATAACTCATTTATGGACATAGGAGGGGCAGAAGAGTGTTTTCCATCATTTTGATATGACCTTCACTCAGATCCGTGAGTGAAAAAGTTGAAGTTCCAAAACTTGTAACTCCTCCTGTCTTGAGTAATGCTGCTGATTCCTCAACCATCTTTACTGTGCCTTCTTTATATACTTTAGATAATTCAAACTTGATGACCTACTAAGAAGCATCATCACATCAATCTGAAGCTAATACTTCTAGCAGTGACTGGGTCCTTCGAATAATATTGACCCAGAGTATGAGCTTTAAAAATGATTGCTAAATAAATCACCAAAATAAAAGGGTCTTCTTCTCGAACTGATACAGCTACCTGAGGATAGATCAGATTACTAGATTACATTATGAATCCACACTTTTTATTTTTATCTACCTATCTATCTATTTATCTATTAAGATTTATTTTTTATACATACAAGAGCTGGGGTACAGGCCAGAATCCAGGGTGGTGAGAGGATTCACCAGAGACAGAGCGGGGAGCAGAACAGGCAGATCAACTGAAATACCCTGCTAAAAGGAGTAGCAGGCAAGGCAGGAGAGGTCTGCCACGCCATGTCGTTCCCCTCCCTGGCCGGCAGCAGGGACCGAACTCGTGCTACAGTGGCTGTGGTTTGCTTCATAGTGTGTTGCTTAACCCACTGCACCACCAGGGAGGCCCTGAATCCCCACTTTTTAGATAATGAACAATAGAAAAAAGATGTCAGTCTCTCAAGGTCCATGTGTGAATGAATAAACACATGAATTGCCAACTGAATGGAGACAGGAATATATACAATAAGTACACGAGATAATGCTGCATTTCTATTTCAATTACTCATTTATACAATACATATTTATGAGGTACTTCTGAAACTCCAACTCCTATAAGATGTTTGGGGAATGTGTTTGGACCTGAAAGATATTTAATGAAATGGTATAAAAGTTTTGTAGAAGATGGTGTTGTTTCTTTTCTTATAGGATACAAATCAGCTACCCAGTGAGTTTGACATCTGCTGATATCTATCTATTCCAGTTACTAGGAAGGTAGCCTAAGGCAGTAGACAATGTGACATTGAAAGCATAGGAAAAATAGAAAAAAGCAGCAAGTAGTCATCATCCTGTCACATTAAATAATGTATACACACATTATATTACAGTGTATATACTTACAAAGATATAAATAGAACAGGAGTACCTACATGCTAATATTTATGGAGTTCTTCATATGTGCCAAGCACTAGGCAGTCACACTCTTTGCAAATGTCATCTTGGTTAACTACTGATGTAGACACGGTGCTGAACCTTTCAGAATGGAAGAATACACTGTACTTTGCCCATTCACATGGAAGGACAGTTTCTAGGTAGTGGGAAGGGTGTCTTGCTGATGCATCCAGCTCTCAGCCTCACCACGTATGGCCTCAGGGATAAAGAACTGCACTCCACACTCTCCCAACCTTCAAGGACCAACCAGTATCCAACACTGAAACATGCGATGGATAAAGGGCTGCGCTCTCCTTTCCCCATCTTTGGACCACTCTGAAGGGCAATCCTGGTTTTGGAGTTCTTCATGAGGGTGGTTTTGTTGTAGTTCCTCTTTGCTCAAGCCAGCTGCATCTTTCTTCCAGCGGCACTGGCCCTGAGAACATGCATCAATAAAGTTCCACATGCTAACATCTGTCCCAGCTTCCTTCAGGAACCCCCAAATGCTATAGCTAACTGAGGAGAAATCAGATTATTAGATAATATTTTAAATTTCCTGTTTATAGATAATGAATTGAAAAAAAAGAAAGGATGTCAGAAAGTGTCTCCAGGTCCTGCTAGAAAGGCAAAGGCAGCGAACACTCAAAGGTTTCTGACTAAATATTGTTGAGTCTGAGTAAAGAGTCAGTAAGTGAACAAAAAAAACCCAAAAAACAAAAAAAAAATGAGTTTGGAATGTATTTTTTCAGAAAAGAAAAAAAAAAGGAATTATATATATTCAGGTATAAGCCTTTCCTTCCCATTTTCTTCTACTTATTCCCATCCCAGAGCTGCCAAGAGTCTGAATTTTGTTTTGTAACATTAGGATTTTAGATACCAGGGGAAGACTCTATTAGGAATGGTTCAGATCCCAGTGCTTGTAGTTCAAAGTGTGCAAGAGGCCCGCAGCTAGGAGTAAGCTGCCCAGAAGCTGAGCAGGAGACTCAAAGCCCTCCATGTCAAGGTGTACACCCTCTAGCATAAAGCCCTGAGGTGTGGGGCAGGGTCTCTGGGCAGTGTGTGCAAATGCAGGAGAGAGTGCACAAGGAGGAGCGTGCACAAGGAAGGTAGTGCACAAGGGTCATGGTTTTAGGAACTGAGACACATTATCCTCATGCTCAGTGTGTGGAGTCACCAACTTTGCAAGAAGCAGTGGATTGTGAGAATTTCTGCAATAGTGCAAGGAAATAATACCATTTAACAACAAAATGGTGGTGGGAACCCCCTGGGGACTACAAACGATGTCGAATACAATTAAATATAATAATAATAATAAAACAACCTATAATAGCAGCACGTGAGCCTACGATTCTGATAGGATCCTTTGGATGCCACCCAGTAATATCTGAGAAGGAATTTACCAACAGCCATGTAGGTGGGTGTTATAGCAGGGTTAATTTTATCTAAAGAAATACAAGAAAGTAATGTGATTTACTCTTAAATGTTAAAATAAAATATTCATTTCTTTCAAAGAAAATATAGATAGCTAGGTGTACATGGCCAAAAGACATAGCATGTCTTAAAATTCATCAGTTATTCTTTATGTCATTTTCAGTGTTTTCATTAAAACCCACTTGTGGATTTTCATAATTAATGATTTAATTCAACTCATCCGAACTCTTAACCATTAAATTAACTTCAATTTTATTTTTATAAAGAGCAGTGTAATATATGCCCTTGCACAGTATTTTTGCTAACATCCAATATATTAATTTATGATCAACTCTTAAAAATGGAATTGCCAATTCTTACCAAAAAATACACAGTGTTAGGAATTTGACACATCATGTCTATGTATGCCACTGAAAATTCAATCCAACTTAAACATCTACCAACCCATTCCTACATTCTCATCAATAGGTATTCTTTTTAAATTGTTGACTATTTATGTGTAAAATGTGGTTTTTTTGTTGCTAGGTGTCAGTATTCATGTTTTGACTTTTTGATTACTTTGATTTTTAGAAGATTACCAGCACAGACCTCAGGTGGATGTACTTAGAAAGGTGGCATTTGCAAAGATGTAGTGATTTTCGTCAATTCCTTATTTTTCCAACAGCAATGAATGTCTTGTCCAGGATTCTTTGGTTAGAACAGACAAATTGTACAAGAATAATAAACAGAGCTAAGTTAGATAATTGAACTCAGTCTTTCTCTTTCCATATCAAAGCTGCCTTTACTTGCACCATATCCTTAAAATATAAAAGCAACAAAAAACATCTCAGGCATTGATCTTGGAGTGTGGACAGTTCAGAACAGAACAGAAAATCAGACATCAAACCCTGTTCACCCTCAGGGATACACTCTGATCTTTACAACAATTGCTTTATTTCTGTGAGAGGTCAACCTCAGTGTTTTCCCCAATAATTGTAGAGATGCAGCAGAAACATCTTTTTTATTAATTTACTTGTTATTTATTTAATATATTTATACTGCACACTTAACTTGTGTAAAATCCTACATTGCATTCATTATTTTCATAGTTATCTCTTAGAACTATAAAAAAACAAGCCTATTAATACTGCATTAGTTTGTCAGGGGCTACTGTAGTTCATATTTGACCTTCAAAGTAACAGAAACTGAGTGTTTATACCACAGAAATTTACTGCTGCATAGATCTGGAGGTTAGGAATCCAAGGTCAAGTTGTGTACAGGCTTGGTTCATTCTGAGCTGTGAGGAAGAATCTTCTCCATTCCCTTCTAGCTTTTGCTGATTGGCTAACATCATTCACTCTTTATTTTAATTTTTGTGTAGAAGGACTGGGGTGTAGGCTAGAGGTGGGGTGTGTGTATGAGGATAAACCAGAAACAGAGTGGGAAGCAGCACAGGTGGATCTAGTGAAATACACTGCTGAGGGGAATAGCTGGTGAGACAGGAGAGGTCTGCTGTACCCCTTGTGGGTTAACAACCTGGTCAGGGTGCTGACACTTAACCCGTAGGACACTAGGGAGGCCCCATTCACTCTTCTTAACTTGTAGAAGTATTACCCTGATATGTGCCATCATCTTCACATGGTGTTGTCTCTGCACCTCTTTATAGATGTATCCTCTTTATAGATATACACTGGCTATATGGATTAAAGTCCCACCCTGCTCTATTATGAACTCAGCTTCAGTAACTGAATTTCAGATGACTCTATTTTCAAATGAGGTCAGTCTCATTTTGAGGTCAAAGTGCTGCTATTTCAATATATGAATTTTGAGGTAGCGCAAATCAACCCATAATAATATCCCATTTATAGACATGAAAGCTGAACCTGTTTCAAATGTATGTATGCACATTGACTTCCTCTGAGCTGTGCTGTGTATATGCCAGGGTATGAGATCATCATGCTTTCCTTTATATCAGGAGAGTCTTCTATTTCAAAATCAGACACCTAATGAGCCCTACATGAGACTGAAAAAGCAGGTAAGTGCTAAAATGGCAGGGGTCTGAAGACTGAATTGAGATGTTTGCTACTAATTCTGGAGGCAATCTTGAAAGTTGTATGAGCAAGTGAATGCCACAATCAAAGCCTTGTAATTGGTGGTTAAGTTTTGAATAAGGTCTGTATTTCCCAGGAAAAATAGTTTTTGCTTCCTTAATCCTCATCAATTTCATTGTTTAGCTTATATTGGGACTTACATTAGTGTATAATTTCCTCGGTAAAAAGCATCATAATTGAGGTAGGTGGCAAAGTTAGTGGTGAAGCTAACACTCTGGTTGCTCCTGTACTTTATGGCAGTTATCTGACTCTCAGATCCCATCTGGGTGCCCAGCAACTCAGTCCTATTTTGACACATCCAGTAGTTAGTGCCCAACTCGACAAATTTAAGGGTTAGCCCCAAAAGACTACCCTCATTTAACTCCCAATCACAATTTTTGGGCCCCCCACTACCATCCTCTGTCCTCTTGACTATATGTCAAGGGTTCTTGCAACTCCAACTCAGAAAGAAATTTGTTGGAATGACTTACACTACTCAAAAAACACTCATTATTTTTATTAGCTTATAAAAATACATGCATACAGAAGTGCTGTGTAGAAGTGATGCGCAGGACACAAGTGTATGTACATTCCTGCACCTCGGTATATTAATCAAGCCAGGAGTTTGGAGGACTCCATTGTTCAGAGAGTTTAATGATGTGACCTCCAGTCCCTCTCCTTCCTTAGGGTCTGAGTAGGGAAGGGAGCTGAAAGGTCATCCTCTGTACTCACTCAAACATTTGCCATTGTGGTGACCAGCCAACACCCTGAAGTTATCTGGGGACCTCACACTGACTCACCTCATTAACAACAACTCAGATATGTTCCTAAGGGGCTTTATATAAATAATACAAGCTATTCCTAGCATTCGGGAAATTTTAAGGGGTTTATCCTCTGCATGAGGAATCAGGGACAAAGAGTAAATACATATTTTTATGATACCCCAGCAACCCTAGAGTGATTGAGTATATATTAATTTTTTAATCCCAAGTATTTTCAACTCATGGTTATCCTTTGACTCTTCTCGGGCATTTACATGTCTCTAAAGAAAGAAAACAATCCAGGATTTCTTAAAGAGATGCACTCCATAATGCTTATTGAATAGTATTATGTTTCAGAAAACATGGAAAGGATATAACAACTTGCTCTGAGCATTGCAATTAATAATTAGAGGCATTTGGCTTCCCAGATATTTTCCTGGGTCTTTGGTCCTAAGGAAAAAAAGCAGTCAGCTTAGATTTATTTTCAGTGTATTATAATTTATATGGCATAACCTCTACTCCATCTGAACTACTGGCCTGACCAACCTCCTGGAGTCTCGATCTTATCTCCTTGGATCTATAGGCCTTTTTTGCTTGAACTGGCTTGGCACAATCTAGATTTGTGTCCTTAGTGGTCTCAAGATTTAAAAAAGATAAAAAAAATGAAAACAAAACAACCTTTTTCTGTTCTCAAAAAACAAACAAATAAACAAACAAACAACTGACTCCCCTAAAATTCCCTCTACCTGTTTCACGTGACTGCCAGGCCACCTTTTCATTCCACTACTAATATCCAGCTGTCTAGCTGGGAGTCTATCCCAGCCAGCCCTGCTTTGCTCTCTCCAGATATAGTAGCACTGGGAAACAGCAGAAGCAGAGTATACAAGGTTCTGCAAGAGTCTTTATTAAAATGAAAACCAATAAAATTGTTCTTGTCACATATCCTGTAACCCTTGGCCAAAAGCAGCCCAGAGGAACAAGATAACAATAGCTCCATGGGAGCAACAGATGCTGTACTTGATGGAACCACAGGCTTCCTTGGTACAAACCACACCAGTGCTGATGGGTTATTACCTGGCTTCTATGTACTAGACAATGGCAGTCAGGTATCAGAACGCTTGATGATGCGGGGAAGTCTGACCTTCAATATCCTCTGGAGTCCACTCAGAAGGGGTGATCCTTGAACCACAACCACCTCACATAAGGAATATTTAGCTTATAGAAAAATATGGCAGAGGTCAAATCTGTAGCTTAACATATCAGACGGGCTTATAAATGTTGTGGGTAGAAGGGAGAGAAAGAGTCTGATGTTTTCCTGTTGGCCAAAGATGCCCAGAGATGATCCTGAGTATACTGTTGAAGATGAGTTCTCCGTCCTGACTACCTTAAAGGAAAGAATGGGAAAACTTTTGAAAGGCATGTGGTCGAGGAGATTAGAAATGGCCTAATCTTAAGGCCAAATCTAATCTTTAGTTTTCCTTGGATTCTTAAGATTCTACAATTCCAGTGTCTCCTAAACTACCTCTAACCTCCCCTAAATATGTTCACACAAAAAATAAAACTATAAAAATAAAATAAAAAGTCCCTTCTAGAATACTGTGACTCTGAATCCCATGTGATGTAGACAGGTGCCATCTTTTGACCCTGTCATCTCCCTCTAGTCTCCCTAAATCCTGTGTCTCCAGGATGGTAGGTCCCGAAGAAGGCTGAGTGTGTCTTGCTTGGAACAGGCCTGGTACTGCAGTTCTGATTCAACTGATGAACAAGACTCCTGCCTCCTTGTCCCATCAATCATCAGATTCTCTCCATTATGGGAGAAAGTATACGAGAGAAATGAAAATGGACACAAAGTGAAAACACAGAGGAACACAAGTTGTCCAACCATATGTGACTGATGACTTGTAACATGTCAGCCTCTCTGGAGAGCCAGATAAAAGCTGGCAGAGAGAAATATTTCCTTTAAAGGGCGGCAGTCACTTCACCAAGCTGAATTCAGAAAGGAGATGCACTTATTTTCGATAGACTATTACAACCACATTTATGAAAATAAACACTATAAAATTTGCCTGACTTAATGGTAGTCCATATGGGCTCATTCCACCCTTTCTCTGACACGATGAAACCCATGTAGATAATGACACATAGAACCAATACTCCCCTGTGATTCACCCGAAAATACACCTAGGGTTCTGGTCCCACACAATATCTCAGTCAGAAGCAATATGCTGGTCTATTTTGACTCTGTTACTTCAATTCCAGTTCTGACTAGCTGTGGATAGTAATGGACAGGTTAGCCTTTTATCCCCTTTACTTCCACTCTGAGATGCTATAGGATCCCTCAATGTACATATAACTCAGTAGAATCCATAACCAAGTGGTCCGTGCTTGTTCTACACAGTGTGCCTGGACCATTGGATTACAGAGATGATGGAGACAGCACTTTCCTCCAGGAGACAGCACTTTTCTGCAGTCAAAGAGAAAGACACCACTAATATAAAGTAAAGCACACTGAGTCTCTGCAGGGTGATGTAGAAGCTTGGGGAAGATTATTGCCTCTGGCCTTTGACTTGATAAAAGATTCCCTGCTGAAGGATGAAGTGGATAGGAGTAAATAGCTCATAGTTATTCTTGTTGATGGAAACTCACACCATTACTTCTGTTTGTCTATTGACATCAACTTTTCATGCCATCCTCTTACCTAATATGAATATCAATGAAGTGAATGTGTATCTGTGGATGTGCGTGTTTGAGTTTGTGTGTTGTATTGACAGATCTGACAAATGAGGAAACTAAAACTCATTGACATTCAGTGGCCTGCCCATAACAATATTAGTGCCAGGGCTTGAGTCCAGAACATAAGATACTACAGTTGCAAGGCTATACCAAAATCCTCTACAGACCTGCACTTGTATGAATTTCCTTTTCTCCTCAGAAATGATTTTTGTACTCTCTATGGTCTGAAAGTCACTTGTCTTAACTACAAAGAAGGAAGTAGCTCTTTTATAAAATGGTCACGGAGAATGTGTTCCACTGAATCCAGGACCCTTCTGTGTCTTAAAAATGACGTGGCAATCAGCCTAATCTATTCTGCTCTTCTGTCTCTCTGTTTGTGAAATGAAAAGTCCCTGCCTCATTCCTCTTCTCAGCACTGACCAAGTGCTGAGTCACTACTCAGCCACAGACACCTCGGTGCCTCAGAAATGCATACCCTCTCCATTTCCCATCACGGGCTACTCAGCTTTCATGTTATTCCTCTTTTCCTGTGGAAAGTGTTGGCCCTTGCTTCAAGCACCAATCTTTCAGCCCTTGTGAAGTTTTTCTCTCTTCCACTTATTAGGACTATATCTGACACACACGCATGCACACACACACTATATGTGTGTGTATATATATATATATATACGATATTGATTTTGTGGTTCTGTGGTAAAAAACTGCTCTATCATTAAAGAAAAATTGCAGCATGTAGATGCCAAATTTTACAATTACAGTCCATTGAATCATTGAATATTGGCACATTTTACCTGCGTTTCACCACATACATTAAGATTGAAAATCTCCTTACCTTTTGCCTGGGTCACATATGTTGCTGCCTGTGAGCCCTATGCTGGCCTGTCCTTTCTGTCACTTCTGCTTTTATTCTTTGAGCACTCTCATTCCTATTTCCTTTTCTGATCCTGAAATATGCCATTTTTGTTAAGTTCTGCTAACTACAAATAGTTATTTAGTTAAATTATCCTGCCTGTGCCACCTCCTCCTTGAATGACTTACTAAATCTCTCTGGAATTTGGTTTCTTCATAATAACACCAAACTCACCATGATTTTTAGAACCTAAAAACAGGAATACATATGCATATTTCCAAGCAGAAAGATGTATATATATATATATATAAGCATAACACATATAATCAAACATGATTTTTCCATATCTCCCTCCCCCCTCTCTTATCCATTCACTTGTTAACTCCCATATCTGTTTGGTGGAGAAATTTCTTGTGACAAATGGCAAATGCCCATTCTTCCAGAGGTAGCAAGTTATGTTGTTATCCTTCTCAGAGTCCCGACTACTTGTTTCCCTTATGAATGACAATTTCATGGAAGAGGTGTGGTTTCGTATTAATGCCCTTATCTTTGGGCACTTCCCTTCCTGTCCACCTGCCCCACTCTGGGGATCATCAAGTAGTACACACTTAAAGATCCCCTACTGTGTGCTAGGAGTCACACCCTGGAGTATATCATCTGGGTCCTCAAGAAACTAGTGTCTACTTTAGGCCATACTATACATACGAAATTCTGTATGACACACTCCTGAGAAGGCAATATTGGAGTGGGAAACTAGGGGTAAGTGAAGCCAATAAGAAGCTTCTGTTGAAAGCTGAGATAACAACTGTGCTGATTTAACTCACATTAAGCCACAAAAAATCTCAAATAACCTCAAATAACTCAAATAATCTCAAATAACTCAAATAAAAATCCTCCTGATGAAAACAAAGGAGAATGGAGGTATAATACGCTTAGACTTCAAACTATATTACAAAGCCATAATAATTAAAAGAGTGTGGTACTGAAATAGAAACAGACACACAGACCAATGGAACCAAATAGAAAGCCCAGAAATAAAGCTGTACACAGATAGATAACTAATCTTTGACAAAGGAGCAAAGAATATACAATAAATGGTGCTGGAAAAACTGAACCAACAACAACAACGACAAAAAAGAATGAAACTAGACCACTACCTCATACCATGCACAAAAATCAACTCAAAATAGATAAAAGATCTGAACATAAGACCTGAAACCATAAAATATATAGAAGAAAATATAGGTAAAATACAACAAGATATCCATCTCAGTAACATCTAACATCTTTTTTTTTTAAGATATTTTATTTATTTATGCACACAAGAGCTCCCCATTCAGTAACATGCTTAAGGACTCATCCCCCAATGCAAAGAAAGTGAAGAAAAGGATAAACACCTGGGATGACATCAAACTGAAAAGATTCTGTACCACAAAAGAGACATTAACCAAAACCAAGCTACTGATGGGGAACAAATTCTTGCAAGCCATACACCTGATAAGAGACTGATCACATGATCAGTCTGACCCATGGCATGGAAGCTTCTAGAAATGCAAGTGGAGTTTTCCAATAGGCCCTTGGGATTATAGTTCTAGATAGTAGGACACTCAGTGTCTAAAGTTAGTGAACTTTCATAATGGATGCAATGAACTACTGATTGAATTAATACAAAACAATGTTCCTCATCTTTAAAAGTAGGATTTTAATTTTTAGAGAACACAATCTCTAAATTCACCATTTTCTGAGTATATATACAATCACTAATTTCATCTACAGTATTTAAGTCTCAGGTACTTAACAGAAATAATGTAACATTGCTACTATCATCAAAGAAATGGATCAGAAGAAGACTGCTAAAATATAGTGGAACAGAATGAGAGAATTGCTGAGTGAGAAAGTCCTTACATGATCTTTTCCAATTCTGCACTTTCTCGTGAAACTTTCAAAATTTGGTTCAATCATTAACTCCATTTTGAAGTCCTTTCTCCCCTTCTCTTCATTCCTTTTCAATCTATGCCCTTCCACTATGTGATTTCTGTGTTTGGCATGGACTTAAAACAAGAAAGTTCTCAGTCCTACTATGTATTAGATTTTTAACTTTGGCAAGGCACTTAAGATCTCTTATCAATAATATTTATTAATAATACCATGAGCACTGGAAGGCGGGGGGGGTGTCCAAAGCAAGGGGGGAAAGATCACAAAGGAATATGGTAATGGATCACAGATGCCTTAGTGGTGGGAGAACTACAGGACTACTCCTGAGGGAAGAAGTAAAATACTGCTCAAAATTGAAAATGATGTAAGAAAGTAAATTTATTTTTTTTATTTTTTTAAAGATTTTTATTTATTTATGCATACAAGCACTGGGGTACAGGCCAGAGGTGTGTGTGGGGGGGGTGGTGAGAGGATTCACCACAGAGAGCAGGGAGCAGAACAGGCAGATCAACAGAAATACACTGCTGAGGGGAGCAGCGGGCACAGCAGGAGAGGTCTGCCGCGCCATGTGGGTCCCCTCCCTGGCCGGCAGCAGGGATCGAACTCGTGCTGCAGTGGCTGCGGTTTGCTTCATAGTGTGTTGCTTAACCCACTGCGCCACCAGGGAGGCCCAAGAAAGTAAATTTAAAAAAAAGTAATGATACATGGAATAAATTGGAATGGGTGATACAGGTACATGGAACCTATTAATCACTAAATATGTGTAATCAGAGTGGATAGATTTAACTTAATGGGAATATTATAAAGCATGGTCAGAAGGTCTGATAAGGCAGGGATCAGTAACAGCCATGGTGTTAGAGCCAAAGTATCTATTATTGTAGGCATTCTCATCATTCATATGTATTTGCTCTGCCCTTCTGTATCACTTTAAATTATGGGCGATCCTATTTAATCATCTCTGTGTTTATTGTGCTTGGCACTTAGTACATATTCAATAAACAGTGGTTGAAGTAGGCCAGTGAAGAAGGACTTGGTCTGACTGTTGTTTCCTCACTCAACAATTATCCACAATGCTAGGTAAGAAGGGACAAAATTAAAGTAAGAGAGGGGTGGGGTGGAAGACAGACAGAGAGAGAGAGAGAGAGAGAGAGAGAGAGAGAGAGAGGGAGAGAGAGAGAGAGAGAGAAGAGCATACTGTCCTTCCCCCAGCTCAGTCATTGTGTAGATCTCCTTATTCCACATCACCATATGTGTCCTAATTCCACAATCTAATGATCCATTTTCCTGGCCTGGCCTTACTTCCTCCAATGCTCTCCTGCTCCTGCATCCTTCTTCTTTGAGCTCCTGGTCACGCTTTATATAACATAATTACAGCTCAGGTTGACTCCTCAGTTCCCAGAATACAGAGGTTACTCTTTTAATTGCAGTGAGATCTTTCAAGTTCCTGCCTATTTTTAATTATGAATGCCTGAAGTTGGTCTGCCTAGTCTAACTTCAGGCTCTGAAGAAAGAGAGCCATCAAGAAACAAAGGTAATAGGAATCCCATTTTCGTACAAATGGCCTCAATAACAAAACAGTGTGAGAGACTCAGTTCTGCATTCCCTGGAGGTGACACTGGCTTTTTAAAATTCCAGCTCCACATTTAGAAGTGGTTTATATAAAACTGGCTCATTATGCCAGAGTTTCAGACCCTATAAACATTTCAACATCCCAACTTCCTTCCCTGTGTTTAGGGCTCATTTCTGATATTTTGATTGGCAGGATGGGCCTTAAGCAACGCTTTTACTAAAAAAAAAAAGAATTCTGCCTTCAGGAAACCAAACTTCTTAGCCTAACACCTAAGACAATAGCCTTTCATTAACATGCACTGGTAGAAATGAACTACCACTACCACGTGTGAGAGCTTTCTCTTCCCTGTTGTCCCTGCGGTTGTTGTAGGCAGATATGACTTCCTTTACAGCCTATATACCTGGTTCTATGTAAAACACCAAAAATATTATTATTTAATAATGTTAAAGGGTTAGTACTAGTGAAAACATTATTAAAATATTCAGTTATTTACTATTATGAACCAGCTTTTTATCACCACAACCCTGTGAAGTATCTAAATATGCCTGGCCATATTCCCCATTATGAGAATCCAGAGAGTTGCCTTGGGCTACTTCAAGAAGGGTGACAACATCTTTGTAGTTTCTACTAATTAAGTGACCCCTGCTGCCCCTCAGCTGTTGCCTTTGCTGCTAGGCATTCAGAGGTTACAAGGGTTAGGACCTGGGAAGGACATCTAATACACACCTAGTACCTAGCTGTGGTGGGAAACATAGGAAGCCTTTTATTTAAATCATAGCCCTTCCTTCCTTCCTTCCTTCCTTCCTTCCTTCCTCCCTTCCTCCCTCCCTCCCTCCCTCCCTCCCTCC
>JAGFMF010012144.1:1752303-1794154 GCA_019455555.1 Galemys pyrenaicus | reverse complement strand
CTTCCTTCCTTCCTTCCTTCCTTCCTTCCTTCCTTCTCTCCCTCCTTCCTTCTTTCCTTCTCTCCCTCCTTTCTTTCCTCTTTTCTCCCTCCCTCCCCACCCCGCTTCTTTCCTTCCTATGAAGTATCATTGTCTTACATCCTTGTTAACATTTTGACAGTATAGAACTTCTTCCCTCAGGTGTGGTCACCATAGCTCTTCCACCACCAAAGCACCCACAGTCCTCCACCATAGTCCATTGTGACCCCCCCTTCTCTCCCCTCCTCCTCCCCTTCCTTTTCTCCCCACTCTCTTAGATGCAGCAGATCTATGCTCAGAATTTCTTCTTTTGCCTCTCTTCATAGTCTTTCATTTAAATCAGAAATACTTTAAGGGGAAATAAAGTATCACTACCCTTGGGTTTCAGAAGAGAAAACCGAGACTCAAGAGAATTTAGGTAGCTTGAAAGACCACTGTGTTGGTTTGGATTCACTAGAAACAGATGCTCAGATAAGGAGTTGTTGGCAAATGGGTTCATTTGGCAGAAAACAGCTGTAAAAGTGGGTTAGGGAGAAAAGTGATTGTGACATCCAATAAAGAGTGCCTAATCTGGCCAGCTGTCACTGTGGCATGCTGGGACCCACTGCCAGAGGAAAACTCTGTTTTACTGGGTTGACAATGAAACAAAACTTTTACCGTGATGTTCCACCTGGGCAACAAGGAAACTCGGCATCACTCATGAACTTTTGTCAGTCATTGCTTAAATGCTGCTTCCAGGGATGGCAGTTTCCTGCATCTTCCACTCTGCAAAGTGGTGTGTCAAGAATATTTCTTTTTCTGCCTTAAAGAAAATCATTATTCAAGAAATGACAACAGAGGCATCTGGAATTGGTGGTTTTATTTATTTCCTATCCTTTTCACTTATTCTTTTTTTCATCTCCCTTTGTGCCCAGCTTAGGTCTTCAGGACTCAGTGGTAGGGCCAAACAAATGCAAGGAAAAGAGAAACCAACAACATCTGCTATAGTTACCTAGTTCATAAAGATCAGAAAAGAAATTCAAACTCAGAGTTTTCCAAGAGCTATAGTAATTCTATGATTGCATGCCATATCATAGGCCTGTATAAAGGATAAGATTCAATGTAACTGGAAGGCTGTTGTCTGTATACTCAAGATCTATACAAAGCATATGGAATGGAGCTTTTAATTTGCAAAATATTCAGCACACAAGTGAGGTCACAGCTTGACAAAGCAGCTGTTGTTCCTCATGCCACCAATCACTGCAGGATAGAACAGGTTGTCTTAAATGTTCTGTTCAGTGAATGTCTCAGCCCCACTTCTCATCCAGCTTTAACCTATAACACATCCTTGTGTTGGTTAGAAGAGAGAAAAACATCTGGTATCTCTGGCATCTTAAGAAAGCCATGTCTCTAGGAGAGACCTTCTTTCGTCCTTTTCTCTCTGTGCTATCACACCTCTCTTTGAGCTACTAGAGGGAAGTTTTGCCCCATAGCTTTCCTTATTAAGCAAACACCACCTTCTTCTGGGGGACAATCAGGACCACTGACAAAATCTACCTGCTCTTCATCCTTTGAATCCACTATTGCCAAAGGTGTTTCCCCTACTCTGCTGTTCTATAATCACTTGTCTTCATTGTCCATTCTGGAACCCAGAACCCAGCACTCTTTTTTTTTAATTTTATTATATTTAATTGCATTTGACATCGTTTGTTTTCCCCAGTGGGTTCCCACCACCATTTCACCCGTGCACCATCACCTCAGTCCCTTGTGCTCTTTACATCTCATCACCGTCTTTGCCCTCCCCTCCCTCCACCCACCCCCATGGTCCCTTGGGTTTATCCCAGCACTCTTAATTCTTTTCCCTGATGCATCCAAGTTCTTGAGCCCTTACTGACAGTCCTTCTTGTCCCACTTGTATAACTATAACTGCAGTCCTCTTCAGTGTGGCTATATTTGTTTGTATTCCCCATGTCAGAAATGGGGTATTGGGTGACTGTCCTTTTACTCTCCAATCTCCCAAACATTTTCTTCCTCTTTCTCCTCTGAAAATCTAACTCCTTTGTTCTGATACCATTTGACTTTATTGCTCCTTTCTCTTCCCTTAAATCTTCAAAACTAGGGCCTCCCTGGTGGCGCAGAGGGTTAAGCAACGCACTATGAAGCAGACCTCAGCCACTGCAGCACGAGTTCGATCCCTGCTGCCGGCCAAGGAGGTGATCCACATGGCGCGGCAGACCTCTCCTGCTGCACCCGCTGCTGCTCTCGGCAGTGTGTTTCTGTTGATCTGCCTATTCTGTTCCCCACTGTCTCTGGTGAATCCTCTCACCACCCCCCACCTCTGGCCTGTACCCCAGTTCTTGTATGCATAAATAAATAAATCTTTAAAAAAAATCTTCAAAACTAAGCTTTACAACTGCTCCTTTGAAACACAATTAGTTCTTACCCCTTTATCCTACTTTCTTGTTAGAGTCCTAACCTAGTCAAATCTAATTATCCATCAACTGTGCCCCTGCACATGCGCAATTAAATATTCTGAGATGCAAACACTCTTGTTGTCTTACTTTAACAATGCAGCCACAAATTCCAAGACTAACCTCCTCTTGTTGGAATGGACGATCCCCTCTCTCATCTATAGCTAATCCTCTACTTGAGGGCTGTTTCTTATTTCTTATCCTCTTGCTCTCTCTCTCTTCTTCTTTTTTTTTTTTTTTAGGGAAACTGTTCCTGCAATTATATCCCACATTCCATAGCATCAATTTTTACTACTTTACTGGAATATTTTAAACAATTTTATAATAATATTCCATTATGTTTTGTCTATAAAATAAAGTAAAACAATAAAAATATTTCACAACCCATATTCCCATCTAGTTATTGGCTCATTTTTAAGTTCTTTTTGCAGCAGAATGTCTTCAAAGAGTTATCTATAGGTGTTGTCTTAACGTCCTAGCATTGACATTCTTTCCTCAGTCCATTACATCTCTTTGGTTTTTTATTTTGCCTCAAGGCTTTTGTCATATATCACCAGTGACCTCCAAGATACCAATTCTTTCTGTCTGTTTCTGTCTTTATTTTTATAAGATAAAGTTTTAGAAAGAAGACCCTGAAAAGAGACCTTCTGGACTTAAGTCCCAGTTTTGCTAACTTAATAGGTGTGTGTTCTTGGAAAGTTACTTAATTTTCTAGTGTCATCCAAAAAGCGAGCATAGCAATTGCGCAAACCTCATAGATTTGTTTAGGAATTAGATGGGTAAATGTAGGTAGCATTTGAGCAATATGCCAGATACAGTCATTACTCAGTAAATGTTAGTTCTCATGATGAAATTATTGCTACTGATACCCTACTTCACCAGAAGCAATGTTTCAGAGAAAAAAATATACTTTTAAAATTTTTTCATCTTTCCCACCTCTCTTCTGTTTGACTTCCAAATAGTGAGCTCTGGGGCTCATTCTTGGTAATCTGAGTCTTCTCTATCCTTGGTGACTTCATGCAAGCCTATGGATCCAAAAATGTTCCATGAAGGATAAATATTGAATAGCTTAATTTATAGGAGAACCAAATAAGGGATCAGGAAAAAGAAAAAGACAAAACTAGCAGGCAAATGAAAGTTTTAGACATTCAGCAGTGGAGGGGGAAGGAGAGGGATTAAAACAGAAAGGTGGGAAAAGCACACGAGACTATAATGGTGGTATATGGGTGACTTGGTGGTGGGAATTTTGCAGGGACTATACCTGAAAGGAGAAATCAAACACTGTACAAAAATGGACAATGATGGGGCCTCCCTGGTGGCCCAGGGATTAAAGTCTCAGCGCTCTCGAACTGTCTCCAGCTACTGCTGCCAGAGTTCCATCCCTGGCTATGGAACTAAGTCACATAACACAGCAGACCTCTCCTGCCTTGCCCCCTGTTCCCCTCAGCAGTGTATTTCAGTACCACCTGGTCTGCTCCCCATTCTGTCTCTGGTGAATCCTCTCACCCCCTGTAATTTAGGCCTATATCCCAGTTCTTATATGCATAAATAAAAATAAAATAAAATAAAAAAGAACAATGATCTAGAATATATAAATAGATATTAAAATACATAAATGCAAAAAATAATCTCCATATGACAATAACTTCTAAATGGATTCTCTCCTGGAGACCATGCTCATGCACTGGCAGTTAACTTGATCTCTCCATCTGAATGTCTGCTACATCTCAGATTTCACAGCACCACTAGCAACTCTTCTGTGTGCCTCCAGTTGACAACCATCCATCTAGCTGGTTAAACCAAAATCTGAGTTCTCGATACCACCCTTTCCTTTCCCCCACATAAACTGAATGGGCTCCACACAATTTATATTTTGAAGTTTTAATCTCCAGTGTGATGTTATTTGGAGGAGAGATCTTTAGGAGGTAATCTGGGTGAGATAAGTCTAAAGGTTGGGGACCATAGATGGATTAATGCCATTATTTATTTATTTTTTTTTTTTCAAAAAAGGAAAAGACAAGAATTCTGGAATATCCTTTGGAAGCTCTGGCTGTACTTTTAAAGTGAGATAAAACCACAAGCTGCATGCATCTCTAATGGGAGGAAACCGCCAAAAGGCTGCTGACTAACTACAAACCAGAAAGAGAGCTCTCAGCAGACCTTTTCCTGGCACTTTGGTCTGGGATTGTCCAGTCTCTTGAACTGTGTGCAAGAAACATGTTTTTTAAAGTGAACCAGTCTGATATTTTGTAATGGCCCAGACTAACCAAATATCTTGTTTTTACGTTCCCAACCACTATATATCGAAAGCCTACAATAAGCTGGTCACTCTTCTGAATGCTAAGGGTACTGATATTAACATAACAATAAAACAAAACAAAATACTCTTGCATGGAGCTTAATTTTTGTTTTGTCTCTACCTTGAAATTAAAGTGCACATCTGCTCACTGTTTTCTATTATTACTCCATTCTACTACTCAATTCTACAATTACACTGACCTCCTTACTCTTCCCCCTTAATTCTAGATCCCATTACAATCTTTTCTCTATACAGTAGCAAGAGTGACTTGGGAAAATCCTGCTTCCTTTGCTAGGAAAGCTTCTCATGTTGCTGGTTAGACACACTTAACATACACCTAAAATCCTTACCCTGAGCAGCCTCTGACTGCATCGTCACCATGTTTCCTGCTCATAGGATTCTAGCACCTTCCCTTCTTTCTACGGCTTCAGAACTGTTGCACCAGTTGCTATGCCCCACCTTCCCCTCAGCATCCAGATTTCAGTTTAATTGTTATCTCTTCAAAGACACTTTCTCTGACCATCCGGTCAATTTTTTCAGAGTCATCTTGAATATTTTTACTGGTGTCTCACCTAAAACACTTTTGTACATTTCTGACACCACTTTGGACTTTAAACTTTTTATTTTCCTCATTTATGTGATGAATGCGCTAATAATTTCTCCTCAAATTAGGTTTATGAAGGTCAGGGCTTCCACTGGTTTCCACTATTCTATCATTTGACTGCACTTTAAATAGTACCTTGCACATAGTATGGACAAAGTAATATTTCTAAAAGTAAGAACATATGGAAGGATGGTAGAAAATATGACAATATATTGAATGCTAACTTTATCACCACCTACAGGATATGGCCCTAGGGTGAATTATCTTCCTGGGACTCAGTTTCCTTATTCACAACATCAAGTCATTTAGCAACGGGGCTCATGGTAGCTACAGAATGAATATTGGAACTAGAATGGATTATTTTTCTTTTTTGTTTGTTTCCTCAATTTTTTTTGCTCTTAAAAATTTTAATTCTGGCTCTGTCTCCTACAGAGTAAATGAATTTGGAGAAGCTACTTAAACCTACCTTATTTATCCAAAGGTTTATATGAGAATAAAATAAATGATGGTGAAACTAGCATGGAACCTACTACATGTGGACACTGGAGATTTGGATTCTTTTCTCTTTTCCTTTCTGCTCTGAGCTATAATAAGCAATGTTACTTGAACTCAGCAGACCCTAGTTAAAGATGTATAGAATGACTAAAGTACTTGTAAACTGAGAACACAGAAATTCATTTTTCTTTTGTCCTTATTTCAAGCATAGTGATTACAAGGACATCCCTTGCTTTGTTCAGCTCTAAGT
The DNA here is from genome assembly GCA_019455555.1 of Galemys pyrenaicus. Classification (NCBI taxonomy): domain Eukaryota; kingdom Metazoa; phylum Chordata; class Mammalia; order Eulipotyphla; family Talpidae; genus Galemys; species Galemys pyrenaicus. The sequence goes on along the minus strand of JAGFMF010012144.1, from coordinate 1,788,038 downwards.
TTGAATGTATTAAGCTAATTAAAAGAAAGCAAAAAATAAAAGAACCTCCCTGCAGTTGCACACAGAGCAGGCATATACTATTTGCACTCTGGAGAGAACTAGGTATATGCTAAAATTGCAAAGTGTGAGCTGGTTTTCCCTCCAGACTAGGCTGTGCCCAAGGAAAGGTGCGCAGAGAGGGAAGAGGCAACAGGAGCTCTGGGTGCATCTTCTCTTGCCATCTCCACGCAGGACAGCACCTGAGCAGCACCTGACCACTTTGGGAGGCTCTCGAGTCCTCAGACTTCACACTGCTCCAGAGCTCTTACCTGTCTCCTTTCTCCCTAGGAGAGAAAGGGAATTTGCATTTACCGAGTCCCAGCACATCAACCACACTCTCAGGTAACACATAATCTTCACCACAAGCTTCAGAGTAGGGAGGGTTTTTAACATTTTACATTTGTTGTGTTTCTTCTATGTGCCAAAACCTCTGACAGACACGTCTCATCCTTCTCAATCTTCGCAGCAATCCTGGAAGAAGATGTAATTGCACTGTGCGGGTGAAGAGCAGAAGTGCAGAGAGGCTGATGAACTGTGGGAAGTCTCTCCACCAGTGAGTGGTAGAGCTGACATGGAAAACTAGGTTATTCTGAGTCTCAAAACATGAAGCAACTCACTAAATGCTGAAGGCATTGCGGACGCCAGGATGGAGCCTGCATACGTGCCTGTGTGCCTGTCCTTACCTGATTTTTGTAAGTTGCCTTCATGAAAGGCTCAGGGCTCTGGGATGTGTCACAGCTTTTTCTGTTTAGTGTCTTGACTCCCATTGTTCATTAGACACAAACTATCTTTTTCTTTCATTCTCAGGTTGCATATTTTGCTTCATCTTGTCACAGCCCAGAGGGATGGTGGCAGCTATTTCTTGATGAGCAAGAAATCAGTCTTTTAGGTGAGATAATCAAAGAGCACTGGAGGGCTAAAAGAGATATTGTATGTAAAGTCTGTTTGAAAATTTCCATGGATGATGATGACTTGTTGATATCATCATCCTCATCTTCAGTTCTACTTCCCTTTGGAAACAGTTTTTCATCTTTCTAAATAAGAATATACTTTCCTACCTCTGGCATTCTAAAGAAACTTAGCTGTACTCCCCCCACCCCCGGTACTCAGCATTTTCTGTCCTGTGTATATGATTTCATCTTATTTCTTATTTTCTGTAAAAACTGTTTTTCTTGATGACGGAATCTGGATTATATATATTTTCCTCTCATTATATCTGGAACATAACCATACACACAATATAAGATCAGGACATGTTTGTGTAAGGAAGGAAAAGAGGAAGGGGCAGGAAAAAGGAAGGAAGGAAGGAAGGAAGGAAGGAAGGAAGGAAGGAAGGAAGGAAGGAAGGAAGGAAGGAAGGAAGGAAGGAAGGAAGGAAGGAAGGAAGGAAGGAAGGAAGGAAGGAAGGAAGGAAGGAAGGAAGGAAGGAAGGAAGGAAGGAAGGAGGGAAGGAAGGAGGGAAGGAAGGAGGGAAGGAGGGAATCAGGGATGGAAGTAGGAAGGATGGAGAGAATATGGAAGGAAGACAGGAAGGCAGGAAGGGAGGAAGAGAGGAAGGAGATAAAATTAAATAGAAAAATAGGGACAGAAAGTTGCACAGCATGAAAGTTGAATACATTGGATTGTTATGCCTAAGTCTAATGTACTTTGTTTAGTAAATAATAACAATAACAATAGAAAAATAATTGCAATTTAAATCACTATACCAACAGTAATAGCAGCATACATTTGTGAATACCTATCTTATGTCAGACAGATACCATTCTAAGTGCTTTCCCCATATTAACTCAGTAGGTACTTTTGTTATCTAACTTGTATAGATGAAGAAATTAAGGCACAAGAGCCTCAGAATCATATTTGAAATTCCACTGTTAGTAAAGTAGTCAAACTCCAGAGCCTAGTTCTCTACCATTATTCTCCAGATTATTATTATAAGTCTAATTGTCTCGCATGCTTTTTTCTCAAAATTTATTGTTTCTCTGAATATTCTCAATGGCTGTAAGTTTTTATCATTATCCCCACTAGGACAGTGGAGTGACTTTCCAGTCCCAAGACTGGTCATTCTTAGATGCACGACTCATCTCCGGTTTCCTGACCACAATTCCAGGGGGCTTTCAGCACCTGCTTCAATGTGAAGGACTATGCTTGGAAAACGTGTAGTGCAATCATTCATTGGCCTTTGTCTGAGTGATCCTGGTCTTGTACACAGGATCAACCACAGAGTTTTTGCTATTTATCTTGGTTCCTTTTTTTTTTAAAAGATTTTATTTTGTATAGTAATTTAGTCAATTGAGCAGAAGATACAAATTTCCCATAGATTCATTGCTCCCATATATGCATATCCCATATATTGCTCCCATAAATACTCCATTATATCTGTTACAACTGATGGAACTACATTGATGAATCATAATCACCCCAAATCCATAGTTTACATTGGGGTTCACTCTGTGTGCATTCAGTGGTTTAGACAAATGTATAAAGGCACACGTCCACCATTATAAGACCACACACAATAGTTTCATTGCCATAACATTCTATATGCTCTGCCTACTTATCCCTTACTCCTAACTCCATTCTTGATTACATTTTATTATCTGTATCCTCAACTAAATTAGAGTAAAAAATATGTCTATATCATCTGCATACCTTTACTGTATAAGGCCTTTCTGAATATGCCACAAATATTTCAGTAACTGAATAAGTGGAATTTATAATGTGTGCCTTTTTCATATTGGGTTAGAAACCTTGTGTCCATTGTTATGGATAAGGCAATGTCTGTGTTGGACTTTGAAGGAGAAAGATAATATGGGCCCCCAAAGAGGGGATACTTTGAGCTCAATATTTCAGCTTTCAAAATGTTTTCCAGGGCCTTCCAGGGTGCAAGAGGTTAAGTCTCAGCATTATGAAGCTATCTGCAGCTACTGCAGCATAAGGTAGATCCCCGGCCAGGGTGCTAATCCACATGGTGCAGGAGACCTCTCCTGTCTCAACCACTGCTCAGTTCATCAGTGTATTCAGTAGATTCTGCCTGTTCTGCTCTCCACTCTGTCTCTGATGAATTCTCTCACCACCCCCAAACCTCTGACCTACACCCCAGCTCTTATATGCATAAATAAATAATATAAATCTTTAAAAAATGTTCCCCAGATAATTTCATGTTGACTTCTATTTCTTTGTCTCTCTCTCTGTCTTTTGTTTATTGTGTATATGCCCATAATTATGTAATTACACATAATATATATGTAGCCAAACTATAAATGAACAAGCTCCTGCTATATACCATATTCTCACACATTTCTTGATTTTTGAACACTGGCTAATTAGAGCAGAGCAACCAGTTGAACTGTTAGAGAACATCTTTCAACAATACACTGTGTGCTGAACAACAGTCACTTGGGACCATGGACCCCCCACTTTTCTCAGTGAGAAAGGCTGTACTCTAATTCAATTCTTGATAGAATTGACAACTTCCAACTTTCCTACTGGCTCCCAAGCTCCCCTGTTGTTGGCATCTGAACTTACTAAACAGTTAGCACAACAAAAGCAGTTGGCATTTCTACCCAGACAGGCTCCAGGACTCTATCCCTTGAATATTGACAAGGTTGATTTCACACTTGCACCATAAGAAGGTATAACCATAGAGGGCATGCCCTTACCTTGGAAAGCAAACCCCCTTCAAGTCCAGTAGAATGTTCTGGCACCAGCCAGAGGAAGGCTTATGCTGTGTTAGGCACACTATGTGCTGTGTCCACACCCTGATCTCTGGAATCTGCAAATATGTTACTTGACATGACAATAGGGACTTTACAAGCATGAATAAAATTATAGACTTTGTGATGGGGGATTATCAGGAATATATTTATGAGCCCAATCTAATCTTATTAGTCTTTAAATGATGAGAAGCTTTTTTAATCTGTGGTCAGAGAGAGATTTGACAAAGAGCATCAGAGTGTTGCAACATAACAAGTGTTAAACCAGCCACTGCTGTCTCTGACAATGGAGAAATGGGGACCATAAACTAAGGAAAGCGAGCAGTTGCTAGAAGCTGGAAAAAGCTTATAAATGATTCTCCTCGGAGATTCCACAAAGGATCACAGCCTAGCTGACACCTTGATTTCAGCCCCAAGTGGTCTGTATTGCACTCTGACCTACAGAATTGTGAAATAGCAAATTTTGTTGCTTAAACTATCAACTACTCTGCAATATTTCATTATTGCCACCATAAGAAATTAATATGAATGAATCCCTTTTTGTATATATATATATATACCTTAAAAATGTTTCCCCTAAACTTATAGTCTGTGATGTGGGATTCATCCTGAGACTTGATAAATTGGTGACCATGTAAGTATGCATCTTGAGTAGGTTGGTTCATTTAAAAGTTACTAGTGAAAATTAGTAACAAAATAAAAATCAGTCATCTGTATCTTTGTAAAAAAAGTCCAGTAAAAGTTGTTTCTTTGAATTCTTATTGTGGGTCTACACTGCTATATATTTTGTTCTTAATATACATATTGGATGGTTTCACTTAAATGTAGAATATAGATAAACTGAATAAAAGGTCAGAAAAAAAAGATATAATATGCAAGCTGGGCCTCCCTAGTGGCGCAGTGGGTTAAGCAACACACTATGAAGCAAACAGCAGCCACTGCAGCACGAGTTCGGTCCCTGCCTCCTGCCAGGGAGGGGACCCACATGGCATAGCAGACCTCTCCTGCCTTGCCCTGCTGCTGCCCTCGGCAGTGTGCTTCCGTTGATTTACCTGTTCTGCTCCCCGCTCTATCTGGTGAATCCTCTCACCTCCCGCGACTCTGGCCTGGACCGCAGCTCTTGTATGCATAAATAAATAAATATTTAAAAAATAATATGCAAGCTGACCATAGATCTGAGGAATACAGCAGAAGAGGGGGAAGCAGAGGAGTCAAAACAGAAGAGGGAAGCACATAAGGGATTGTGGTGATGGATCACAGGTGTGATTGTGGCGGGAGAACCACAAGTATTATACCTGAGGGAAGAAATAAAATACTGCACAAAAATGAACTATGTAAAAAAAATAAATTGAATAAAATAATTAAAACATTGAAGATATTTTTTAAAAAATCAATAAATGTAAATTGGGCAGTGCATCTATGTCCCTATCACGTTAACTCAAATTAAAACTATTGTATTCTATTGCACTGAGGTAGCACAGGATTGAGTGAGAAGCACATGGTAGAATTAGGGCCAGGAAAGCAGTCACTGCCTATTACCAGTGTCAGGACCCCAAAGGGGAGCATGCTCGGGGCCGTCACTGGAAGTGGCTATAAACCCAGAGGAGAAGCATGACCATGTCAAGACACGCTGCCACCAGGGCTATGTACTGGTGACAAGATGGAAGGAACAAGTAATGAGAGGCACATTTAGGAAGTGATCATTCAGAAATGTCCCACTGACTAGTTAGAGTTGCTTGTTCTAGGTGGGAGTCCCCTAGTCCTGTTACATTCTGAAAAAAATACCAGTGCTTTCCTGCACTGATATTCTAAGTGTCTGCTGCCTGACCATCAACATTTATTATTATGCAGTCACCAAGTTCTTGTTTTGAAAAATGAATAATGGAACCTATTCTGGGCTACTTGTAGGGTTCCAGAAATTGTGTTTATATAGCTGGTGAGCATGCAGTTAACATGTGGAAATCAGTCCTCATCCATTGTCAAGAGGTGGGCCATGAGTTATGAAGATATTACTGGGGCATGTTTTCTCTCTAGTTCCTCTGTAAATCAGTTCTATACTTACACACACAGGAACATTTCCTCCTTTGAGTGTGTCTATAAAATACATTTGTCATGACACAGTGGAAGAGGGATGGTCTTGGAGTTAAAATGCCTTGTTCACATTTTAGGATTGCCACTTACCAGGTGTATTTCCTTAATCAAAATGACTTAGTTTCTCTATGTGAAATATGGTGGTTATAAAAAAGTTGTTAAGTCAATTATTATAAGGATTAGATGAAACAGTTTGTGAAAGGTGCTTATTATTAATCTTGGTTCTTAGAAAGGACCCAATAACACAAATGGATTTATTTTTACTATTATTTTCAAGTAGCAGCAAAACATAGAGTGAATTTAGAAGCCTCAATTGTTTATTTTATTTTGGAGTTAAACACTCTTTTTGTTTTTCTCATTTCTTTTCTTTTTCTTCTCTCTTCCTTTCTGCTCCTTCCTCCTTTCTTTTTTCCCTATCCATGGCCAAGTTTTAAAGAAAACAGTGGATTTTTATTATTATGGCAATTTTAGTCTCATCAAAAATAATCTGCTAAACTAGACATTATAAAGAATGAACTGAAGCAGAAAAAGACCAGAGGTAATGAGACTCATTAGGAGGCAATGATTATCACCATCATCACTGGAATTTTCTAACATGGATGATGGTTCTTTTACATACTAGTCTTCATGGTTAGATTTTTTAGAGTTATAAGTCATCTCAACTTAAGCCCTACATCCACCACAGCCATCTAAGTATTTAATCAGTCCTGGCCATTTAACTTCTTAAATGTCTCCTGAATCTATTCCCTAATCTCTATCTCTTTACACTGTGCTCCTCTCACTAGGAGTTCTGTAAGGGACTCCTTATTCTGTGCTGCTGCCTGGCTCACTTCCCATTTTGTCTGCACACTGCCACCGATGTCATCTTTAAGGAAGGGACATGTAACCAGGGCCCTCCATTTTATTTTTTTAAAAGATTTATTTTTATTTATTTATGCAAACAAGAACTGGGGTATAAGCCAGAGGTGTGTGTGGGGTTAGAGGATTCACCAGAGAGAGGGAGGAGCAGAACAGCCATATTTACTGAAATGCACAGCTGAGAAGAGCCGCAGGTGAGACAGGAGAGGTCTGCTACGCTATATGTGGGTCAGCTCCCTGGCCAGGGATTGAACTCAGGCCATAGTGGTGATAGTGCTGAGATTTAACCACTAGGCCACCAGAGAGGCCCCCCTTCTTCATTTTAAATTCTTTTTATAACTCTATTGCCCTGAGAATTATGGCTGAAATCTGTACTTTCTGGCACATGAAGCATTTTGTGATAGTCTATCACAAAATGACTCCACAGTTGAATTTCACATTTTGCAACACATCACTTACTATCACACTCTCTACTCTGATATTCCTATGACTTATCTTAAATCCTGTGCTCAAGCCAACTTTTGCACAACCTGCTTTGATCCCTTATGCCTAGTATTTTCCAGCTGTACTCTTTCTGTTTCCTCATTCTTTCTTGGGGGAGAAATGCCTCCCTTCCCATGGAGGGCTCCTTTTGTGTTCTCTTGGTATTTTGTACTTCTTAGTTAATGTCCCACTCCCCATAAAAACACATATATGTCTGAAAGGCAGAAATAGTCCCCTGGAACACTTATATATGCTTTATTTCTTCATAATTTAAGTGGAGATAATGTCTTTCTTAAAGCTTTTATGAGTATAGTAAATACACAGTAAGTACTTAGAATAGTGACTGGCACTCAAAAGTGATTTTATTATTATGGCCTTTGGTTTCCTAAATTCCACAAATTCTAGAGTCTATATCTATATTCCTCATCCCACCTGGACTATATAGTCCTCTCTTGCTTTCACCAAGTTTTAATGTTCCTCAAATTCAGGACTCAGTTCCAATAATCGCCTCTTATATGAGGACTTCCCTCAACTCAGTTGGGAGATTTCTCTTCCTCTACTATGCTTCGGAAATGACCTCCCCCTGTTGTCTCACCCTTTGAGTTCCAGCTTGAATTATGTAAGTCCCACTTCCTGGGAAAGCATTTTCTCAGGGGCGACCCTGACTTGTCTGCAGCTGCCACAATCCTCCAGCACCCAGGGGCTGAGTCCGGCAGATGGCTGGAGCTACATGTGGATGAGGACTCCTCTGCAGGTGTTAGTGCCCTTGGAGAGCTGCAGCAGAAAGACTGTAGATCAGGGACTTAGAAACAACACAAAACTATTTCTTACAGCTCTGGAGACTGGAAAGTCCAAGATCAAGTCCAGGCAAACTCTGTCTGCTGAGAAAACCACTGCAAGGATCACAGACAGCTGTGATGTGGCTGGTCCTTACATGGCAGGAGAGACTGAGGAGCTCCCTGGGGTCTCTTTCATGGCATCAATGTCTTTCATGAGGGCACTACCTTCATGATCTAATCACCTTCCCAAGAACCCACCTCCAGATGCCCTCACACTGAAGTTTATGTTTCAACACATGAATTTGACAGGGGTGGGGGTGGGAGAACACAAATACTAAATCTACAGGAACAGGCCTCCCACTGTCATGATTTGCTGGGCATGTTGACCATGTTCAGGATCTTTGGAAGTAAACATTGAGGAGATACAAGACTCACCACTAGATGCGCTGTATGTCCAGAGTTTCAGTTCTCTGCTTTGCAGAGAGAGATAATGGGGGCTGTTGAGTTGAAGACTATTCTCTGTTATGGGAGGGAAAGCTGAGGGATGTGTTTCTGACAACAGAAACGGCCAGAAAAACATTCTGAAAATGATAAAGTCTGAATTCCCATTGGTCAAAGCAAAGGAATTTAGCCCTTCCTTGCATGGTTGAAAGGCCAGGGGTAGAGGGGCCAGGGAGACTGGATAAGACTTTTATTTCTGCAAGGTTTGAGACTATGGAATGTGTTGGAAAAACAGGAGTCAATACAATTTCCAGAGTAGTAAAGACTTAGATTTTCAGAGATAATACCATTATCCAATTACTGCAGCCCCTTAATCCCCATTGTCATTATCACCAACACCATTTTACATATTCACAGCTCTTTACATTTTAATAAAAAGTGCTTTTCTAGTCACTATCTCATGAGTATCTAGTTAAAAATCCTATGAAATAAATATAATGGCTCCCACTTATAGGCTAGAAAATGGGACTCAGACATGCTGGGAGACCGGGGCCCTTCCTGAGCAGCAGCTGAGGATGAGTCAGATTCTAGCAAAGATGCACCTTGCACCTCCATTTTGATAAAGGGCAAATTCCCCTGTTCTAGTCCTCTCACTAGCCTTCTATCCTCTCAGTATATCTTTCATTCCACTCTCATTGCATAGTTCTTTAGGTAGCGGACTGGGGAGTGAATGAACCCTTGGAGGTGTAGTTAACATTTGGCAAACTATTACTCAACCTTAATCATTGTGGCATTTTTACATTTCTTGATTTGCCCCCAAATGCTCAGCAAATGAGGAACCAGTACTTTTTTGTGTTGATGCTTTAATGCTTTTTAAATCTCCTTTTTTTTTTGCCAAGTGGAAACTTTTTAACCAAACAACTAACAGTTTTACAATCTTAGTATTTCCTCTTCAAAAGAAAAGAGAGCAGAGAAGGATGGAAAGGTAAATGGGAAAATTGCTAAACCTTCCAGGTTTGATTAAGCAGCTAGTATACTAATACTGAGGATTATTCATCTATCTGTAACCCCCTCTGTGTGTGAGTCTGTATAGAAAGATTTGGATAAGTGCTAGGAGGAGAAGAGACTTGTGCGTCAGCAAAGTAGGCCCGGACTTCTTACATATGTACCAACACAAAATAACTCTATATGAGAAGACAGGAACAGGAGAATGAAAAATGGTTTTAAATTAAAACTTCAAAATTAGGTACATTCTAGAATATATCTTCCTCATTCCTTTAATTTTAATACTTGACACTACCACATTCTGAAATATTAACTTTAGAAAAGATATGTGAGTTGGAAGCAAATTGTGATATTTACCATCTTGATAACAGCACATCAAATTTTCTCCCTCCCTCCCCCCCTCCCTCCCTCCCTCCCTCCTTCCATCCCTCCCTCCCTTCCTCCCTTCCTCCCTTCCTCCCTTCCTCCCTCCCTTCCTTCCTCCCTCCCTTCCTCCCTTCCTCCCTCCCTTCCTTCCTCCCTCCCTTCCTTCCTTCCTTCCTTCCTTTCTTCCTCCCTCCCTCCCTTCCTTCCCTTCTTCTTCCCTTCCTCTTGTCTCCCTTCTTTCCTTCCTTCCTTTCCTTCCCTCACTCTCTGATTCCTCTCTTTATATAACACACTTTCATTGAACACAATATTAATTTCCTAGGGCTGCCATAAGAAAACACCACAGGCTGGGTGACTTAAACAATAGAAGTTATTTTTCCCATAGTTCTAGAAACTAGAACTCCAAGATCAAGATCATTGTGTTTGGTTTCTTGTGAGGCCTACTCCTTGGATTACAGGTAAGTCACATTCTTGTTGTGTTCTCACAGCTTTTTTCTGTGAGCATTCATTCCTGGTGTCTCTGTATATCTTGGTTACTTCTTATATTACCTAGATCAGATTAGGTCCCATCCTACTTATATTTTTATTTGCATTAATTTGAACTTAGTCACTTTTCTATATGCTTAGATTTACTGGAAGTTAGGACTTCAACATATGAATTGGGGAGACCAAAACTTAGCTCATAACAGATATCTGGAGTTTGCAAGTTCACCTCATGTCCTTTCTTATTGTTTCTTTTATTCGTTCTCCAGTTTTCTAAGCTCTAAGAAGATCTCCAATGCTTTTAGAATTTGAGGTCTTTCTAGAAAGATCTCAAAGCTTTACAGAGCTTCCACTTTGTCTTATATACATAACATAGTGTTCATCCATTAAATTTCGCTACCTAATAACTAGAGTAATCAAAATATATTTGAATGAATTACTCCCAAAAACTGCAAACATTATTTGAATTATTACATCACCATTACTCTTATACAACCACTAACCACTATTGCAACTGCTACTACTATGACGATGATTACAATGATGCAACTATCATGATGTCTCGTCTTTTGCTCCTCTTTTCCTTCCACATAGATGAGAACATTTCTTAGGGACGTTGTCAGAGTAATTTGTGCAAAGCTTCTAATATTGGTTGGATAATGTAGTCAAAAATGTTAATATTTTCTGTCAAATGAGCGAAAGAAGGAAAAATTAGGAGATAATTGAACCCCTTCCCTTCTCTCACTCCTCCTTTGGTTTGGACTTCTTTGAGTTAAGAAAAGGTTATTTACTTTGACTTCCAGACCCCATGGGAGGATTTGGCCAACTCAGGGCTGCTAAGTTATTTTTGAGAGCCCTGTCTCCTTTCCTCCTCCAGCCTCGCCAATACAATTACCAGCTGCATTCAGGAGCACAGTTGCGCGTCCCCCTGCTGGCGCACTCAGGCACTTGTGACCCCGGTGGCCTGATTGACTTGGCATGGACTTGGCCACCCCACTGCAAACCTCAGCACTGTGGCGTTTTCATTCCCCCTCATTATCTGCTTCCTTGCTGGTGGAGCCTGGGCTAGGTCAGAGCATGTGTGCCATAATGGACCTGTCTAAATGGGAAGGAGATGCTGCCTTCCAATGAATCAAAACTGATCACGCTCCTTAGGGAGTGTTTTAATCAGGAAAAATGGAAAAAGAAATACTGAATATAATTTTCTCCATTTCTTCCCTCCCTCCCTCCTTCCTTCCCTACTTTCCTCCATTCTGCCTTTCTTCCCTTCCCTTTTTTCATTTTCCTTCCTTTCCCATTCTCACTTTCTCTTTTACTACCACTTTCTCTTCTTTTTTGTTTTCTCTTTCTGCTAAGTCTTTTCACCCTCATTCCCCCATCATTATTTCTGACTCTTTCATTATAATTTATAAAGTTTAAGTTAAAGGAACTATGACTTGTATCATGTATGATTCCAAATGGAAACAAAGGAAGGCTTTCAAACTCATTCATGTGTGTATCTGTATGTGCATGTGTACGTGAATCAGGGCAAAGCAGCAACTCATGTTCTTCTGATGAAAAGGGTCAGATTTTCTTCCTTAATAGTTTTTCTTTCTCTTTTTAATTATACCATAGTTTGTTCAATTGCTTCTTCTTCTGACCACCTCAGTCACAAGAAGACACTATTCAGGGTTTCTCAGTTGACTCATTATCATGATATTAAATTAAAAGAGTTCTGACGATAGTATTATTCTTGCTTTCTCAGAATGAATGCCAGTTTACTGTAGTGTATTAGTCAATAATAAACTGTGAAATTTTATTTTTGTTTTATTTATGTTTTTCTTTCCCCTTAATATACAGGAGAAAGACTGGTCTACAGTCTTTAGCATTTGTTTTAGTATAAGTTCAGAACTTGTGAAACAAAGATTCGATGGTTATGTATGTATGTATGTATGTATGTATTTATTTGTGTATGTATGTATGTGTTTGCTTTAGGATATTTTTGAAATTATTGAAATTCTTGTTCCTTAAATGTAAGTTCATCTGGCCCTGGCATTTTTCAGAACTACAATCATTTTGTGCCTTAGTGTGTTGAATAACTGGTTTTCCACTGGGGAAAAGTAGCATTCCTGATTCGTAGCATTTACTGATTTCAATAGTGAAAATACTCTGCACCTCTCCACCTCCACAGTTGATTTCAGGCTTATGAATATGATGTCATTGACCCTGGAGGTAGAAAAAGATGTACCCAATTGTCTTTCACAGACCAGTGCCAGTCAACTCAAGTACATTTCATACACATGTGTGCACACACACACATACATACACACACCTATAGTTTTTATTTTATTTTAATTTCTAAACGTATCTTCTTATATTGTTAATTTTTGGATAATATATGAATTTTTAGCATTAATTTTCAGATAATAGATGAATCTTTTGCCAACTGCTTGAACATATAGAGCATTCTAAAACATTACCTTTTTTTAAAAAAAAGATTTATTTATTTATGCATACAAGAGCTGGGGTACAAGCCAGAGTCCAGAGCGGTGAGAGGATTCACCAGAGACAGAGTGGGGAGCAAAACAGGCAAACTGACTGAAATACACTGCTGAGGGGAGCAGCGGGCGAGGCAGAAGAGGTCTGCTGCGCCATGTGGGTCCTCTCCCTGGCTGGCTGCAGGGATCGAACTCGTGCTGCAGTGGCTGTGGTTTGTTTCATAGTGCATTGCTTAACCCACTGTGGCACCAGGGAGACCCTAAAACATTATCTTTTATGCAGTAAATTTTGATATATATTTTCTTGGAAAATTACTCATCTCATTCACATGTTCAAATGTATTATTTAGTCTTGAAAGTAGCCTTTATAATTATTTTTATTTCCTTGGAAACTTTGATATCACTACTCCAGCCTTACTATTTTAAATGTCATACATTTGCACCTTAACTTATTGTATTTATCAGGTTTGCTTTTCAAAGTCTATGTATTCCAAGGAGGTTGACAGAAAATATCATACAATATGTCCCTGTTTCATCCATGCCAGTGGCCCTTCCTTCCAGCCCTCGCTGACTTGCATTCACACTGACTCTACTGTGGTCCACAACATCCCTGGTTCCAGCTTATATCGTCATTAAAGTCAGATTCCCTCTCAACACCCTCTGTCTCTGGTGTCCCTTAGTCATTCTGTGGGACAGAAAACAGTTTCCTTATGAGCATGGCCTATCCTGCCTTCAGGCTTGTATTAGAGCTAAGTCACTTGGGTGTTTCCTGGAATATAGAATTTCCATGTGAAATTTAGATTTATCAGCGAGATACATAGTTTAAGGACAATGGCTTTTAGAACATAATGAGGGGAATTGTATTAAGCATTTGTTGTTTGTTCAACTTGCTTTTTGCATGATGAGCGTGAAGTGTAACTGGGTCACTCAAGAGTAGGTGGATTGGTTAACATGGTCCACTGCTCAGAATAGTGTAAGTTTGGGGCCCAAGTAAAAAGTGATTAAGCAGAAGTAAAAAGAAGAATGAAATATATGTTGGTGGAGTGCTTACTGTGTCCAAGTCCTACTAATCAATGTTTGAACATCCCTAAAACATAGGCATTTGCTCAAAACAAAGGCTCAAAAGTAGTAGAATATCTCACCCAAATCCACGCAGCTAAAAGGGAAGGACTCTGAACTGCGCTCTTTCAACAGAATCTGCTGCTCTGTTTTTGCTTAAATAGTTCTAGGCAATTTATATATTAACTCTTATTACCATGGCAAGCCCATATGGTGAGTTCTACAAACATTCTGATTTGTTTAATACTCAGAATGCTTGGGAATATCCTTCAACCATTCTGTGACTGCTCAGTGCATGACAGGCCTAATAGGTGTTTTATGTGCTTTGCCACTATTATTATTTTTAATCATTATTAGGATATCCAATAGATGTCATTTAGAAAATGCCCCACTCAGGGACCTCCATGGTGGTGCAGTGGGTTGAGCGCTGCAATATGAGGAATCCACAGCACAGCAGCAAGAGTTCAATTCCCGGCCAGGAGGTGACCCACATGGAGTAGCAGACCTCTCCTGCCTCATCCACTGCTCCCCTCAGCAGTGCACTTCGGTAGATCTCTCTGTTCTGCTCCTCACTCTGTCTCTGGTGAATCCTCTCACCTCCCGTGACTCTGGCCTATACCCCAGCCCTTGTATGCATAAATAAATAAATATTTAAGAAAATAAAAAAGAAAATGCCCCACCCAGTCTTAGCCTTTTAAGTGTTTATAACTTTAGTTATTATGGTTGTCTATGTTGAATGTCATTCAATCCCTCTATCTTCACTTCAAAGCATCTGCTTTTAGGCTAAGAAATGCTCAGATAGATCTCCAACCTCTCAAGGCCTTGATCGTATGCTCTGATTCTAACTCTGCCCTGGCTAATAACCTTCCTCAGCTCTATGCCACTTCTTCATTTTCATAACTTTTTTTCCTCTTACAAGTCAACAAACATGCATAGCCACTGCAAGAGACTGACTTAGGAAGAAAAGAAGGGAGTCAGGAAGGCAGGAAGAAAGAGAGTAACTTAATGGTTGTTTTAGAAGTCACTGGCTACAATCCCCCCGATTCTCTCCCTTCATATCTTGTACTTGTTATTTTCACAATTTTACCATCATTTCTTATAGAACTAGATCGAATAAATACTGTCACATTTCTTCCCAATTTCAAAAAAAAGTTGAATCTATGCTGCCTGCTTTTTAGGGTGCTTTTCCTGATAAAAGCTATGGAAGTTACTTTTGGATGTTGCAGTTTTTAAAGCCTCAAATGTTAACAACAACACAAAATAAACAGTTGTTTTATGATCCCTGGACTGAGCGTTTATCTGACTTTGTCCGGAAACCATACTGACAAATGGGAGCTCCAGCTCTCAGCAGAACTGATTAGACCACGTGGTCTCACAGGAAAGGAAGAAAGGATGCCTCTGTGTTTTGTGGTGTGGACGGACCCTCCATAGGTAACAGTTTTTTGCCAAGTAGACTATAGAGAGCAGACAGAGATGGCTACACACAGAGAGAAGAACAAATAAGACTTCTAGACCAGCTCAAAAGCCCATGTCCTAAAGCTCCTCATAAATGTTGATTGAGCTTTTCTTTTCTTTTTCTGAATCTTTATTTTTGCATAAAAGAACTGTGGTGTTGGCAAGAGATGTGTGTAGGGGTACATGTGTGAGAAGATTCACCAGAGACAGAGTGGGGAGCAGAATAGGCAGATTTACTGAAATACACTGGTGAGGGGAGCAGTGGGCCACAAGAGAGATCTGTTGCACCAGATGTGGGTTGGCCCCTTGGATAGGGATTGAACTCAGCATCAGTGATGAGACTTAACCATTGGCCGCCAGGGAGGCCCTAATTGTGCTTTATTTGATGTGAATTTGCATCCTAGTTGTCAGGTTCCACAAGGCATCTCTCCCTACTTTCCTTTGGCTGGATTGAGTAGTCTCTTCTTTTCTGTAGTTCTTGTTGCTTGAGCAGCTGCACCCCATTATCTGAGTGATGGCAGCATATATTAGTGAGACGACCAGCTATCCGGTACACTAGAATCCTTAGAGTGAATCCTAGCACCAGCACTTTGCAACAGGGGGAGGATGAACAGTGACCCCCAAAGATAGGTTGATCCGAACCTGTGACCTGTGAAGTTTCCTTTCCATGACAAAAGGGACTTTACTGATATGACTAAATATTTTGAAGTGGGGAGATGATTCTGGATTATCCAGGTTCAACATAAATATAATCATGAGTGCCCTTCTAAGATGGGAAGAAAAGATTTAACTCAGAAAGAAGAAGTAAGAGAGGTAATGTTGGAAGCAAAAGGCTGGAGGGATGAAAGGAAAGGGTTATGAGTCAAGGCAGGCAGGAAACCTAGAAACTGGAAAAATCAGGGCAACAGATTCTCCCCGGGCATCTGTAGGAGGAACCTGCCTTGTTGACATCTTGACTTACGCCTATGGGAGCTACAAGCTTACTTCAGAGAAAACGTGGGTTCTGTTCTACACTACCCACAGCTTTTCCCATTTCCCAGTGCATATAAAAGTTATACTAGTGTGCAACAGTACTACGTCAAATAAAGCAATACACATACCATAACTAAGAGTGACACAAACTGAGCACATGTTGGATCTGGAACCAACGGACTTATGTAATTCTGGGATGCCAGAAACCTTCAGTTCAAAAAACAAGCACACTTTCTGCAAAATGCCACAAAGTGAAGCACAATACAATACAATGATGGTGCCCACTGCAGTCTGTCTCACAAGTTGTCAGCTGATAAATGTGTGTTGTTTGAAGCCATGTTTGCAATCATTACCCAGTAGCATTGGGAAACTACTACGGTAGCTTTGGACTTTGTACAGGTTTCCTCACCACTCTGGGCTTCACTTTCACCATCTGTAATGTAGGGGACCTGCAGCCTCAGGAGGTGTGGTGAGAATTAGGTGCTAATACATGGCCTTGCTCTGCAGCAGATCTCTCTAAGCATTTGTCCATTTATTTACTGCTTGCACTTGATGCAGCTGCTGTAGCCACACAGTTTAACAGCAGGGCCTGGATTCTACACAAGTGGTTATGACTCCAAATCCACTACAGACAAGTTGGAGCAAAATTATCAGTTGACAGAACAAATACGATATCATATGCTATTTCTTGGTCTTTTCTTTAAAAATGATCATTGAAAGTGGAAAAGGTCATTTTTTTTGTCATCTTATCTGGAGTTGTAGAAAAGCTAATTTTACTTTTTGTGAGTCACAGTTCAGTTTCTTCTCACTGAAAGAGATAAGTAGCTAGTCTAAATTTCTCATTTCTGCTTTTCCTACTCAATTTGTACATTTCATTTTAGCTCTCATAATGTGCTTTTTAATGTCGATCAGTTTCATAACAATTTTATATTTCCCTATTCAAACAACTTTGTTATACATTTGGGATATTAATTTAATCTAACAAATTTCTCCACATGTACCCCATCCTTCCATCCATCTGTCCACCCATGTACCTGTTGATTTCATAGAGAAGCACCTGAGGAGGACAATGTGGGCAATTTATTCATGGGTTAGTCCCCTGTGCAGATGATAAGTTGTAGTCTCTGCCTCTATAGGCCTTGCAGTTGAATTTTGGAGCCAGCTCCATTATTGGACCCTCTAAAGAAATGTAGCAAGAACAGTTATCAAGATTTGTTCAGAGAGTGAAAAGAAGGGAGTGGGGGTTAAGAGATTAGCTATACCAGAAAGTAAGCAGAATTGTACAGAAGTACAGGGAAAAGGGAGGTGAGGTACAGGGAGGAGGAATCCAGGAAGAAAAGAGCTTTAAATAAAAGTTTTAGAAGCATTTAAAGGAAAAGATGAGATGGGTAGATTAGTCATGGCATTTGGTGACATATAGTAAAAAAAAAAAAAAAGAAAAGCCAAAAAACTGCTGCTCCCAGACCGGAGTATAGATTGACATTTGGTGGTCTGATGGAAGTAATTTTGAATAACATACCAGGATGCCATAGATCAGGGCAGGCAGCTTTCTCAGATCTGATGCATGCATTCTCACTTTTTTTTTTAATTTCTCTTTTTATTCCCTAGAACATTACTGATAGTCCCCACTATAGTCCAGCTCTCTTGAAGTTGACATATGCTGAGTGACAGATTCAAGATAAGAGTCAAATACATTTGAATGTGCCGATAAAGGCAAAATGGGAAAGGGATGAAATTACAGAAATATAAAGGTGTATCTTTAAAGCTCTTAGGAGAAAAATTGCTAATCAGGAATAGAACTGTATAGGGCCTTGATAAGTTTGAATGGAGAAACCCTTCTGGGATGGAAACGCTTTCCAGTGTGTAGTGATTTTATAAGAAGCCTAATAAGATCCATTTGAAAGTGCTGGCTCCATTTGGTATGAAGGACAATTGACAAGAGATTTCAGATGTCTGAATGAGCAGTAATAAGCCCAACAGGGCCAAGGTGGGGTGTCCGATTGGCCAAGAGGCATAAAAGCTGTCTTTGGAAACTCATCATCCACAATAGTACATTCTATTCCCATTAATTTTTGACAAATGGAATCCATCTGCAAGGAAATAACACTGACATGGATGAAGTCAATCATAGCTTAGATTTACCTGTAACCTATAATTCTAGTATGTTCTATCATTATACGCAGTGAAACATATTTGCACACACATGTGAACACATATACACACCTCTACACATACAGGTATTTATAAAGTACAGGTAATTTCAATTCTTATCCTGTTGCTTACTTCTCAAATTTTATTAGTTTCTTGTGGTAAAACCAATTTCTTCAATATTAATTTATTTTAGAAGCTGCAGTTACTAAGCACATGCAGTATTTGTCTGATTGATATTTTCTCTCCTCTAGGCTCACTTGACCCTTAGTGTATTTTTTTTTTAAAGATTTATTTATTTATGCATACAAGAGCTGGGGTACAGGCCAGGGTCCAGGATGGTGAGCGGATTCACCAGACAGAGTAGGGAGCAGAACAGGCAGACTGACTAAAACACACTGCCGAGGGCAGCAGTGGGCGAGGCAGGAGAGGGCAGCAGTGGGCGAGGTAGGAGAGGTCTGCTACGCCATGTGGGTCCCCTCCCTGGCCAGGGGCACATGTGGGTCCCCTCCCTGGCCAGGGGCAGGGATCCAACTCTTGCTGTAGTGGCTGCGGTTTGCTTCACAGTGTGTTGCTTAACCCACTGCTCCACCAGGGAGGCCCCAAGTGTATAGGGATTCAAATTGCTAAGAATCTGTCCCTGCATTCCTGCCCCTCATTCACTGATTTGGGAGTGAATGTCTGATTCTAACTGGGCCAGGGAGAGTCTCTCTGGGAACTGGGGAGTTGGTAGCAGTAACCCAGAGAAGCCCATTCAAAGTACTCATGTTGCTTAGGGAGTCTCATCCTTGAATCCTGGAGTCCCAGTTCTTTGATCACTGCTGGGTTTGTTGGGTAAATGTTCCCTCTATCAATCCATGAATTAGCCTGCAAATTGCAATTTGCCAAAGTCTTGGTTCTCACACTTCGAATGGTAGCAGCACAGATTCCCGCTGAACTCAGAAGCTCTTGGATTTACTTCTCCAGAAAGATGCTTCACAAGAAAAAATGATAAAAGAAGGACCTCCTTGGTGGCCTAGGGATTAAGTCTCAGCACTATTCCTGTTAAGGCCTGAGTTCCATTCCCAGCCAGGGAGATGACCCACATATGGTGCAGCAGCCTTTACCTGTCTCTCTGCCTGCTTTCCCCCTCAGCAGTGTATTTCAGTAGATCTGCCTGTTCTGTTTCCCACTCTGTCTTTGGTGAATTCTCTCACCCTCTCCCTCCCGCTCTGAACCTCTGGCCTACACCCCAGTTTTTCTACTCAAAAAAAAAAAAAAAAAAAGGAAAGAAAGAAAAAGAAAAGGAAAGAAGAAGAGAAAAGAAAAGAAAAACCTGATAAAAAAACAAACTAGATTTTATTTTCTTCCACAACTACATTCCCATGCCTTTTATGATCTTTAGAATTTACTTGCCAAATGGTCCAGTGAGGAAAGACAAGTATCTAGGTGAAATTATAATGAACATGTGGTGTGATAAGTAATTTATTTGATCTTTGCCCTCAATTTCTGGCATACAGCAAGTAAACTCTCAAATTTCCTCAGTGATAATAATCTCCCTTGTTAATCCGAAAAGGGCCCTTTTGAGCACACCAGGGTTTATGCTAATGAGATAACAAAGGGAGGGTCCCCTAGATCGCCTCAGGATAGGGGCTGGCTAGAAAAAAATCAATATTTAAAAAGCAGAAGTTCTCAGTTCATCTTGGGGGGGGGTGTTGTTAAATGTATGTATGGGGGTAATGGTGTGGGGAGAAGGGAGTGGCAGCAGGAGACTGAATTATAAAAACTCTTCAATAAGAATGTCAGAAGGGGGCCTCCCTGGAGGCTCAAGGGGTTAAGCATTGCAAAATGAAGCATCTGCAACCACTGCAACAGGAGTTCCATCCCAGGCCAGGGAGGGGACCCACATAGCACAGCGGACCTCTCCTGCCTCTCAAGCTGCTCCCCTCAGCAGTGTATTTCAGTCAATCTGCCTGTTCTGTTCCCCACTCTGTCTCTGGTGAATCCTCTCACCCGCCCCCCGGAATGCACCTCTGGCCTGTACCCCAGTTCTTCTATGCATAAATAAATAAATGTTTAAAAAAATGTTAGAGGAATTCCTAGGCTGGATGGGTCAGGCTCCTGGACATGGCTTGGAAGTTCCCTTACCACACCTTCTCTCCTGCATCTATTCCTGTGCTGAGTCCCTTATACTACACCAGTAAATGTAAGTAGTGTTTTCCTGAGTTCTGTGAGTTATTAGCAAATTACTGAATCTGAGGAGGAGAGGGCTGTGGGGTCTGATGTATAGCCTGTTGGTTAGAAGTGTGGGTAGTCTCGAACTTAAGACTGGAATTTGAAGACTGGATTTTAGGACTGAGCCCTTTATCTTGTTGCTAACCCCAGATAAGAATTGGAGTTGGATACCTAGATGGTGTTACAGAATTGGAGAAAGCACCCCAGGAACATGGATAAGGGGGTGGATGGATTTGGATTAAACTAATATTATTCATACCATAATGAGTCATGAAATTTTTTTTTAAACATCTCCAATTGCTTTGTGGAATTAAACCTCATAATCAGCTATCCTTGAGGTATACTATAATTCTCATTATAATCCTCAATTCTCAGTAATTGAAGATATTGAGCCTTAAGAGTAAAAGGTATAAACGGATAACCTACCACCTACTTCTATGCAGGAATATACAAATATATTGTTTATATTGATTATGTCCCAGGTGCTGTAGCTACATGCTAAAATAAATGTTAAATATAGCATAAGTATTTTTATCAAACATAAATAACGTACTTTCTGTGGATTTTTTACCATAATAAATATTATTTTGTAATTATTGTTACCTAATTCAAACTTACAAGAGTGTTTATAACCATTATTTAGAATGATTTTTACTACGTCCTCTCTCACCCCTACACATATGTGCTACTTGATAATTAAGATTTTTTTTTGTTTAAATGAATGCATCTTCACATCAGTACTAACAATCTTTTCACCTCGACTAACCCATTGTTAGTTAATTTTAATAACTGTATGTGTGCATATATGCAACACATATGTACATTTTTCCGCAACTACTTGAAAGATAGTTGTTGATATGAACATGATTACCACTAAATATTTCAGTTTATATCTTCTTAGAAGAAGACGCTTCCATAAAGCTACAATACATTGATCGTATTCAGGGAACTTAACAATACAGTTTCACTATCTTATGTACCCTCAATATTTAAATTGCTCTAATTGTCTCAATAACATTGTTCATAGCTTTTATTTTGAATTTAATATAATAGGTTCATAATCATCCCATTAAAGAAATATGCCAGATTACAGCTGCTGTAGAAGGTGATATTGTCCTGTTAGTCATCCAACACTTAGTATTTTAAATTTTCATAAATGTTCACCACTTTGGGAATGCTATAAAATTCTATTAAGAACTACACTAGATTTAGCGGTCATGTTTCTTTAATATCTAAATGTCAAAGTCAACCAGATAAATGTATATATTATATATTATATTATATACATGCTATTGTTTAAGATACTGATGTTTTTGAAGAGTTTATTATTTTTTTTTTTCAGAATATCCATTTAGAGGGCATTGTTGATTATTTTCTCATATTTGGTTTCAGGTTAAATTGTTTTTCCTGAGCACAACTTAAGTGATAGTTTATCTGTAGCCCTTCACATTGGGAAGTACATAGTACTGATATTTTAAATCTCTTTATCTTTAGGGAGAACTTGGAATTCTGAAAGGGCAAATCCAGTCCCACTTCCCCATGCTTCTCTAAATGTAGCACTTATTTTGAAACCAGCAGCAATTGGAATGTAACTATGATGTTGGTGTCACTCTGTATTCATTCAACTGAAATTCATTATGTACATTCAATCATTCATTCATGAATGGACGGCTCCTCTATGAAATGGTGAAAAATCATTTTTCATAAATTAAAGACTTTTACATGCAAGACTGGAGATTATATCTGTATGGGAGTTTTGACTTATGACTCAATTATAGTTTTCCCAAAGTAGTTTGGGAGGGAACAGCTTTGAAAAGCAAAAATACTGAGTTTAGTGAGAATTAGATGAAAACCTTACTTTCTATGGCAGTTATAATCTTGTAAAGTATATTGCTTTAAGTCAGAGATTATGAACTAAGTCACTTTGCTTTTCAGGCTGAGCTGATGTATTTTCAAATGACTGGGGCACAATGGACTGTGGTGGAGGAATGTGGCTGCCTTGGTGGTTGGTGTGGGGTAGTAACATTCACCTGAGGAGGCGTGAGACTATCTGCTTAATCACACACAGTATTGCATACCACCAGTACCTCTATAAAATAAAACAATTGAGATTTTTTAAGAAATGAAAGGGATAAATCAACAATTTCTAAATTCTCTTCCCTTTTGACATTCAGTTTCTAATTTACTAACATTTTTAAATGTGGTTTAGATAAATTCACTGAAGACAAATTAATAATGGGTCATTAAGGGAAATCAAATGTTTGGAAAGTCAGCTAATATCTTAATTAGCTATCACAGAAGAATCATCATGGCAGGGTTGAGGGCCCCACTTCCCCTGACCTACTTCTGTTCATTTATGACTTTCTAACACCTGCCTCATTTCCTCCTATATGCCTCACTTTATCCTTCTTTTTATTACTTTACCTACTTATTCTTTGGCTTTTGATCCATACCATGTTTCAAGTTTGCTCTTTGACTTAGTTGCTGTTGGCTGATCCATCTGGCCCAGAGTCAAATAAAACCGCCAAGGGCAGCTGTTGATCATGGCCTGCATAGAGAGTGGACTCCAGAAAACAAGTCCAGTCTGATAGAGTATACCATGTACATACCTTTAATTGTTAAACCTAGAGAACTGAACTCATTGACCTTTTCAGTTCTAGAATCACACTCCATATGATTCATTTACACTCCATGGCATATCTGTGGGGAAATTGAAAGAAGTAACAAAAATTATGGCTTAAAAATAAAGGTTAGAAGGGTCTCACTGGTGGTGCAGAAGTTAAAATCTTAGCCTTATCAAGCTATCACCAGTCACTCAGTCACTGCAGCATGAGTTTGATCCCCAGATGAGTTCGTTCCCCAGGGAGCTGACCTACATGGTACAGCAGACCTCTCCTGTCTTGCCCGCTGCTCCCTTCAGCAGTGTATTTCACTAAATGTGTGTGTTCTGCTCTCTACTCTGTCTCTGGTGAATCCTCTTACCCTTACTCCTCTTGCCTGTATACCAGTCCTTGAATGCATAAGTAAATAAAAATAAGTCTTAAAAAAAAAAGAGGCTCATGACTGGTCAATTTAAATGATGCTGAATTTGAGAACAGGTCATATATTTTTTTCCCAATTATGTTCTTCAGCTACTGACATTTATTTCTGCATTTACTAGTCATGATAGTATAAATGAAATGTAGAGGACACATTCTGGCCTTTTGAATGCTTAGGATCCATTTTTGTCATTTTCCAATAGGTTGACTGTGTTTTAGTTTTCGTATATAAAAGATAGGAATAGTTGATGAGGCTCCACCAGTTAATACATATGAACTCTCTATTATACTACTTGACTCATAGAAAGTATATATACATATTTGTTATTATTATTAATCAATGATTATTGATCTCCTAATCTCATTATGTCTAACATAATGTAATGAATCTCAATACACATTCTTGGAATCAAAGAATAATTCAAAGCGATATTTGACATTCAGTAGTTGGCAGGTGACAGGAAATAGTTGATACTTATCCAAGTATTTATTCCTGTCATCCTCCTCTTTATCATCATCACTAAAATTCATTGAGTGTATATACTCCTTTCATAGTACTCTTGAGTGTTTTTCTTTTTTTTCTATTTTAATTTTTTCCTTAGCTTCCATTTCACAAAATGTTTATTTGCCAGAGGTCATCTGACTTGAAATAGCAAAGCCAGGATCAAACTCAAGCAGTCTCACTCCAATATTTTATTCTCTTAGTAACTATCAATTATAAATTAAATTACATTAAGATGTTGAATGTCCCTTAAATTCACATTTATTTACTGGAAACATGGCAATACACACAGAGGAGAGAGACCGGTCAGACCCCTGCCAACAGCTCTTGCCATCAAGGATATCAATTTCATGGTGAAAGTTGCAAAAATGAAAATGACAAAGTGTGGAAGTGCCATGGTGGTGATAGCCACAGGGCAAGCTCCAGGACCCGTTGTCAACAGGAGCGTTAAGGAGGCTTATAAAAGGAAGAGATAAGTCAGAATGTCAAGGATAAAAAGGAAGCAGATGAAAAGGAAGCAGGTAAGGAGATGTGAAGCAGGAATTTGGGGCAGGAAGACCACATGTAAGAACAGATATAGAGGACTACGGAACTTTGTGACAGGAAAGCATTAAACCAGGATCCAGGAGACAAGAACCAGAGAGGAAAATGAGGAATCATCATTAGGAAACTGACGTCTGCTAACCTGAACAATTTGACGTATCAAAAGGGCATGGTGATGCTCTGAAAACATTTAACCAAGACGAAAACAGTATCAGTTTTGCTCTGGCAAAGATCATTGCACAAAAAAGTATTAAGGAGTGTTTTTATTATGCCTTTAAATTAATGGCATGTTTTATTGGAATCTATCTGTATTAAGTACCTCTTGTCTTTGTGGATTTATACAAATGGATTTCATTAGGTAATATTATTAACAATACTTAGTGGTAATCCCTACTATACTTCAAATTCTTTAAATTTATAGAATGTTTTCAACTGAACTGTCTCCCACAACTTCCAACTGCCTGATTTTTATTATTATTTCCCATTTATAGTTGTAACAAGTGAGGCTGCGCATGTTAGCCTTCACAGACTTTCCTGGGACAAAACCTGAACAGGAAGCTTATGTGCATCCCACTGGGTCATCTTCTGCCTTGTGGCTTCACTGCATGGTGCCCCTTTCTGGTCATCTCCAGGACAACATGAGGATCCTGTTGTGGCACCAAGGCCAATTTATAATCAGCCTAACTCTTAATCCATTCATGTTGCTATAATGAACTACTAGACATAAGCTAACAACAAACATTTGTTCTTTTTAGCACATGAGCATGAGAAGTTTGCAGTCAGTATCTATTGACACTTCCTGGTTCAGAACAGTGGTCTTCTCCCTGTGTCCTTACTTGGTGTTAGTGCTCAGGGAGCATGCTGGAATCTGTTTATAGGGACACTAATCCCATTCATGAGATTTTCACTCTCATGACTTAATCACTCTAATACCATCACACTGGGTATTATGTTCCACTATATGAGTTTAGGGCAGGTGGGAAACAAGCATCACTATGTAATGATAACCCATGGTCATTCTCCTGTTTTATTGATTAATAAACTTTAATTATGTCCCAGTAGCAGTTGTGATCAGTGACTGTAGGGACAATACCCCTGGTGGCACATTTTTGGGAAGATTTTTCTCTGATAAGGAAGAATTGTATGAGATGATGATTCCTTTGCTTTTTGCCTATTGTGCAAGCTCTTATATGGATATGACATATTTGGAGCTAATCACTTTTTTGGTAAGTGTTAAGAGATCTTTTAAGGACAGAAGGCTACCTGCTGAGGTTGGTGGAAGGGAAGGATACAGAGTATCTGGTGTCCACTGGAACTTGCTGCCTACATTTAGGGCAGGTTGGAAAGATCTACTGCGGAAGATTCTCTGACAGGGGGCCCACAACAGTCAGTTCCTTTGGGGGATTTGCTCAGTAGCACAGAGTTTCCTTGCTTAAGGTCACATCCCTTTCCTAGGGTGGCTAATAAGCCATGGCTGATAGGCTCAGAGACTATAAAATCCCAGTCTTTTCATCCCAGCTATGAGGGGTCATTCAATCTGCAGCAGTCAACCTCTCACTTAAGGTGGCTCTTCCTCCTTCAGCATGGTTTTGACATCTTCTGCCAACTATTGTTTCTTCTCTCTTCCACAATGCTGATCCTCCAAACCCTTTCTTGACAATCTCTTGTGAGCTAAAATCAGTGTCACCAATATTTGGTTAAGCTCCACTTAGCATATGGTTTTAGCTACGGTTAGTTGGTGCTGATCACAGTGCGTTGTACTTGTTTATTCATCAGCCTTTCTGACTAGTGTATTGTGGTATCAGTCTTTCTAAGTGGGTCAGACAGGCTTTTTTTCAATAAGCCCAGAATAGACATCTTGTCCACTCTGGATACAGAAACTAAAAGTCAATCAAGGCCCTGTGAATCTTGAGGATTCTGTTGCCATTACTTAAAAAAATGTTGATTGTTTTTTGGTTAAGAGAAGTTAGAGCCTGGAGGCTAGGAGAAGCTTCCTTTCTTGTATAAGTCCTTTCTTTCTCTAATCAAAACAAGATACCTAGAAGCACATAGTTTTGAGGGCCTCATGCAGGTATAAGTTTGTCAGTAAACATGTTCTGTCTACCTAAGAATCCCATACTTATTCTCAAAGGATGATAAGCAGACAACAATTTCTGAGAATACAGATAACTATTTGTAATTACCCACCAATAAATAAACTACAGATAACTATTTTTATGAGAATCAAAGCTTACAAGGAACTTAATTAACACAGTATTATATTTTAAAAATCATTTAACATAAACAATAGAACGATGGAAAATGTTTATAATACAGTCACATTTTTCTTTAAGGAATTATTCATTCCAGTGACCTTCTTAAATAACAACTGGTAAATAGTATTTCTTGATAATTAAATTCAGGGGAAATTTGGGATGATTGGATAAAAGATTTCTCAAGCTTCGTTCTTTTAGAACAATGGGAGCTAGGGAGGAGATACAGAAATACATAATTTAATTTCTCCCAGTTTATTAACCAAATAACATGCAAAATAGATGGGGAGGACATTTTAAAACTAAATAAGATGATCTCCTTGGTTATTGCTATGACATATCCATTGTTTTAATTTATTTTCTTGCATTATTTTAAGATTTTCTCAATATGGGGCTGTGGAATTTTTATACTTGAATTATTTTTAAGAATAACATACTGCTAGGAACACAGGACCTTAATAAATTGGATTTGATGAGAAAACACCAAAGTTCAGCTTTTCCTCCCAAGAGTACAATGTAGGCAGCTTTATTTGATAAGGAAGTATTCCCACAGACTGGAGCCTCTGGTTAGAGCTCATAATGGCACAAAGAAATATTGAATATGAGTAGAAAGATATATTTCCCAATGATATATTAAATAAATGGAATAAACTGAAGTTTTGGTGGGGAGAGCAAAGGAGAGTTTCCAACATATAGAGAGATAAGAATACGCATGTTTTAATTTTTTAATAATTCATTTCAATAAAAAAGAACATTGTATACACTAACATATATATGTTTGTTTAGAACCTAATTGTTGGTTTCTGTACTGTGATTTTACTATTACTTCCTTCTTATTGATGGGGAAACTGAGGCTCCTCTGGACTAAGTGATTCCATAGAAGTTCCTGAGCTGCTAAGAGCAGAACATAGGCTTGTGGCAAGGCAGATTGGCTCCTGAGTTTGTGCTCCTGACCACGTCCTTCTACCACCCGTGGGCTATGCCTGGATTTTTGAATGTGGGAGGAAGTTAAACCACATGATGAGAGCCTGCTATAGGCTTTACATGTTTTCTCTTTAATTCCTACCACAGCTCTGACAATTAGCAAGTACCATCCATGTTTGATACACAAAGAAGGGGAGATCCAAGGAATTGATAATTTTTTGCAAGGTCACAAAAATAGAAAATTATGAAGCTGTGTCACAAAAGGTCTTCAGAATGCTCAAAAGTTTGTACCACAAACACACTACCACTCCTGACTGACTGGCCTTTATCTTTATGATAGAGAGGTAAAGACAAGAAACACTTGGAGATTAAGTACACTGACCTCTAGAAACAAAAGAAAAAGATAAGAAGAATGGAATAGGATTGCCTGTTCAGTTGAATAGCTCCTCTCTGAGGACATACTACTACATGTAAGAGACTGCTTGGTGCTTAACAGTCTTCTTTTCACAAAGAAATTTTGGCTCCAGCAGACATCATGGATGAGTGCATAATCACACACAGAGAAGTATATATCTTCCCAAGCATCTATTTATATTCATACATAATATACAATACATGTAATGTAGCATATTACTCTGGTAAAAGTGCTGTGCTAGACCTTCATATGTACTATTGTTAGTGTCCTTTTTTTAAAAGATTTAATTATTTATGCATACAAGAACTTCAGTACAGACCAGAGGTGAGGGAAGCAAGAGGATTCACCAGATACAGAGTGGGGAGCAGAACAGGAGCATAGAATGAAATACAGTGCTGAGGGGAGCAGTGGGCAAGGCAGGAGAGGTCTGCTGCACCATGTGGGTCCCCTCCCTGGCCAGGTATCAAACTTGTGCTGCAGTGGCTGCAGATAGCATCATAGTTTGTGACTTGAACCCTTGTGCCTTCAGCAAGGCCCCTGTTAGTGTTCTTAATGTTTACAGGAGTCCTCTCAATTAGGGCTATTTCTGTTCCTCTTTTCCAGATGGGAAATTGGAAGTCCAGATGCCTAGAGAGATTTAGTATCTTGTGCAGAGTCACCCAGCTAGTAAGCTAAACCCAGCTAGTAAATCCTTCACTTCTCACCCATTTTGACCCTAGTCTCCACTTATATTAGGCATGTTCTAGGGTCTCACTCCAGATTTACAGAACCTATAGACAGGCTCCTTATAGGTCCTCGATTGAGGGAAATCTAATTAGTACAGAAGAACCCACTCAAATCAGAAAGTTGATTTTATTCATTACTTATCCACTCATGCATCCCATAAACATTCATTGAACACCTATATGCCAAATATTATTCTGGGAATTAGGGACACAGTGGTAAACTTTAAATGTCATTAGGGTTAACCCATAGCTGACAGTTAAAAAGGAGGAGAGTTTGCAATGCATGAGGCATTTTTTAAGAAAAATAAAGTAGGATTTGATGTTCAAAAATGACAGGAAAGGAGGTTTTGTTAGGAGAGAAAAGGAGACATTTTGGAGGCCTGGAGGAAGGAGGCACTTTGATTAGAATACCTGTGGGAGAGGTTTGTAGCAGAGGTCTATGCAGTCAGGGGCATGAGTGACACAGCAAGGGGAAGTGGTAGAGGGAATGATGAGAGGGGCAGCATGAAGGGCACAGGTGGGCAGAGAAGATCATGTGCACCATGAGCGAGGAGTTATTTTGCATGTGAGCTCTTTTTTTGCATGCTCTTTGCATGCTCTCTTTTTGCATGTGAGTTCTTATATTGCATGTGAGGTTTTGGGGTTTTTGAGCAGGAGAATAACAGGATCTGAGTGAAATTTTACAACTTCTCTTTGTCTGAGCAGTGACTGGTCAGACGCCTGTGCAGAAGAGCACAAGGGACTGAGGTGATGGTGCACTGGTAAAATGGTGGTGAGAAATCCATGGGGACTACAACTGATGTCAAACATATATAAAGAATAAGGAAAACAATAAATAATTACATTTAATTAATTGCTGTGATGGTGTCTGAAACTCTTGTGACCAGGACACTATCTCTGGAAGTCAAAATTAATGAGCCAAGAGATAATCAAGAAAGTAACTATTTGAGCACTGAATCTGGATTGGGGTTAGAAGAATCAGGCACTGAATGCTATGAGGACCAGAACCCTCACTCCATGAGGATAGCCAGGCCAGAGGGTCACAGATATTTGAACTTTTGGAGCCATAATCTTGTGCATCCAGCTCCACACCAAGAAACACTTCCAGCTCTGCGATCACTGCTCAGACCAGCCCAGAACTGCTGCTTCTTAATGTTTGTCTGCTGTGCTCCCAGGTCTCATAACCCCTCACTTTCTTTGGTATTAGATTATTACATGATAGTGTTATGGGATCTAAAATAAAGTAGCCAGTATTTTTCTTATAATGGATCAAAATATTCACACAAGCTTCTATTCACATAGGTGAGAGGGTCAGAGGTGAGAAAGCAGTCGCCAGTTTCATCTGTAGGATATTTTGGGTTATTTCCACTAAACTTACTCTCATTGGCGAGATTGTGTAATCAAATTCAAGGTTCTGGCACCCTGATAGGGCTTTCTGTCTCCTCTAAAGAGTCTCTTAACTTATTCTTTCTCCCTGAAATCTCCTTCATGTGGGACGAGCACTTGACTTCAAGAGCAACTCCAACTGGTGTTCAGTCCTCACTAATTTCTCCCAAGTATCATTGCTTTAAATGGGTCTCTGCACTTGACACTTTTTCTTTACATTAAAATTAACAAGTAAACCTTGTCTGTCTTTATTTTAGACACGACATTAACACCTGCTACTGAAATCTACAGGACTAGAAAATTGCTTGAATGACACCAGACCGAGTAGCTTCCTCATTCTGGTCATCAACCTCGGCGGGTCTCCCACCTTCTCAACACCTCTGTGTCCCTGCCAAACATCATAGAGGAGACTACGGGTCTTCTCATTCCATGCAGAGACCAGGCCTCTGACCCCTTTCCCTCTCCTTGACACTTTCCATGCTCCAGACCATCAGAGGGAGCAGGAAGAGAGACAGGCTGCACGTTTTATTCTCACACATTCTGCTGTGCTGTGGCCAGCTCTCTCTTCGAGTGAGTCAGGAGGCATCCTTAACTTGGCTGAAGAACCACCCAATCTTTGTCTTTTTGCCACACCTAGAACTGAAATTCTCTTCCTTCCTCCAGTCTCCATCTTTTCTCTTCCTTCTCCCTTTGTCATTCTTCTGGCATTAATGACAGTAGAGCCATGGGGCAAAGCCTGATTATTGATAAAGAAAAAACAACACAAAAGAACATGCTTTAGAGACTACTGCCTTTCATCAGGCCAGGGGAGGAGAGAGTCTACTGCTATTTGGGCTCTGATCTTTGGTCAGAGCAGAGACAGGCAATGTGGAGTTGATCTTAGGACTTCACTTCCAGGAGGCAATTATTTCCCTTCTGTCAGAGTTCTTAGGGGATACATGTAACCCCTAAGTCTATAAATGGAAAAGAAAGAGATAATTTGTATTTTAAAAGATGTACATGCTTGACAGTGCTAAAATATTTACATAAATTTCCCAAATTAATACAAACAAATGCTATGGGAAGACATGATGATTCATTTCCATTTACAAATTTGAAAGTAAACACTGCCATTCTCATATCAATGTAATTATCTGCTGACTGATGTGCACAATGCCCAGTGTCTACCCTGTTCTGTATTAAAGCCCTTTATTCTTCATTTCCCATTTTAGTGACGTTACCAGCATTCAACCAAATTCTAGGATCAGAAATGTGTTATCACAGTTCACTACTTCCTTAAATCCTTTCTTCCATTTTAAGCAGCAGTCAAGTCTTACAGCTTCTGGAACCTTAACACACATTTTATGTCTTCTTTTCTCAATTTACTATGTCACTGACATACACATGCATCAGTTCTTATTCCAACACTACGATGAATCCTAATTGACCTGTTTCATTTAATACCTCAAATACTGTGGAGTGGTGTTCTAACATGGATATGATCACCATGTCTTCCCATAAAATTCTTTCATCATTCTCCATTTCCACTATAATAAAGTCCATGTTCCTTAGCATGGTTTGGAAACTTCCTGACCTGCCTAGTTGCAGCCTCACTTAATTGCATCCTGGTGTTTCACATTTTGTGCCTCTGTTCCTGATATTTTTTTGACTTAAAATGCCTTGTACTTCATAGGCTACCTTTTCCAGTTCCCTTATCTGTCAAAAGTCCAGGAGTGAAGTTTTTCTGATGCTCCAATTAGGATCAACCCATCTTGCTTTGTGCTTCTACAAAACCACATGTCATAGAATTCTTTCTTCCTTATGTGTATATTTGTGTTTGTACTTCTCATACCCACAGAAGTCTCTGGAACCTAATAAATATTAATTGTCTATGCTGAAAGAGAGACAAAGAAAGAAATAAGAGAGCAAGACAAAATGCAGAAAGTAATAGAACATGGGTGATAGGAAGGGAGGAAGAAAAGAAAGGGAGAAAGGGGGAGAGAAATGGAGGAAGTGAAAAGAGAGACAGACCGTAGGGTTACTAATCAAGACTACAAAGTCCACACAATCAGATCCCTAAGCATTTCTTCTGAGAGTAGGATTAAGGCAAGCGTGGACTCTACAAAGCTTGTCTGAGAAGACTCAAGACCCGCAACACTCCCAGCTCACCTCGTTGGGTTTTCCACTTAAGGCAGATTTGCTGGGCGCCTTCTGCACAAAACGCAGTGAGAGTGTAGCTGAAGTAAATGTGTTTTGTTCTATTACTGTTATTTTCAAGAAAGATGAGTCAAAATAGCTGCTATTCGCATCCCAGACCAGTTATCAGTTCTGCCAGCTTCTGGAAGGGTTGCATGACCTCCTGGATTGCTACCTGGGTGTTTGGCACACCCTCTGATAGAGACACTCCCTGCCTGACCTTGGACTCATGGACCACGAGGCGACAGCACTAATTCAGAAGCCAGGCACCATCTAAAGTGGACTTAAACAGGAGCTCTAAAGTCAGAGGCTACAGCAGGTCTGTGGCTAGAAGGCAAATGAAATATGTGGACAAAGAAAGATGAGGTTGATTTATGAAATAAAAGATTGGTTTCTGTTTTAAGAGATGTTTTTTGAGTCCTATCTGCCTGATCTCTTCTGCTGTCCCTACCCCTTCCTAATAACTAGTTCCTCCTAGAGTTAACTTGGGTGAAACTACTACTACTACTACTACTACTACTACTACTACTACTAATGATAATAATAATGTCAACCACCATAGCAACAACCTTAAGGTAATAGGCACATACTTTTAAGGTCAAATGCTGAAATATTATATAGAAATGTGAATGTAATTCTCAACATAATCTTTCCAAGACTGTTTATATTACATTCATTTTAGAAGATGCAAAGTTGGAGAATTAGCTTGGTTGAGGTCACAAAGTGAGTAAAAATGTTGGATTGAATCCCCCAGGTGTTCCCCATTG
The DNA here is from genome assembly GCA_019455555.1 of Galemys pyrenaicus. Classification (NCBI taxonomy): domain Eukaryota; kingdom Metazoa; phylum Chordata; class Mammalia; order Eulipotyphla; family Talpidae; genus Galemys; species Galemys pyrenaicus. Next base: position 1,754,728 of record JAGFMF010012144.1, on the reverse strand, counting down.
CCCTGGAGGAAGCGCCTGACTCTGGCCCGTGGGCCTCTCCTATCTTACTGCTCGACTTCCCTCTGCTCACTGTGCTCCCAGGACTGTGGTCAGTGCACTAGATTTTCCATCCATGTCTTGCTTTTAGGGCCTCGGGGGCTTCTGTATTTGCTAATCCTCTTGCCTGGAATATCTATCCTCGGTCCTTTGTGTGCCCGACTCCTTCTATTCTATCTGACTGGCATATCCTTAGAGACTTCCCAGCCACTCAATTTAAAGAAATTCACAAAACCCTGTCACACCCTTCTGCTGGTTTAAAAATGGCAGATATAGCCATCAGCTCCAGTGCTTTAAAACCATATTTCCAAGCATAAAGTTTTTTGAGATATTTCTAATCATTTGGTAACGAGCATGATCAGGTATTGTTTCCCTTGTACTGATGAGGAAAATTGGGCTACGAGATATTGGCAATAAGCACATAGAATTCACAAGTGGAGAATCACTGCTAAGTTTCAACACCCCCTACTCCCCCCCCAGGGCACATCCAACTCACTACATGAAACTGTTTGCTTTCTTTGGCACAGAGACTCAGGGCTAAGGTTTGGTTTTTATGCCCAGAAATCACTGCATCCCACTTTCAAATCTCATGACATATCAGTTTTATAAAATGTTAAGTTTTTCAAAATATCAGACATCTCACTTGGCCTGTACACAGCCAATACATTGAAAAAAGCTTGTCAAAGAAATATCTAAGTGCTGTCAATGAATCAAGGTTGGACAGATGACAGGGCAGCAAAAAGGGAAAGCAAGAGAAAAAACCTAATGTATTTCTGTGTTGTCTTGTTAGTTTCTCTGAACATTTTCTGTTGACTTGATTTTAATTAAGCTTTTCTTAAGTCTAAGAGTTCAGGGAAGCTAAACGAGTATGAGTGCCAAGTGGGAATATGCCAAGAACCCCCAGATCTCATTTTTCAAATTCTTCTTCATAGCAAACATCCATTACCCAGGGTCTGTTGACAAATGACCTGGATCCAGCTGAGGCGTATTGGTTGTTTTGTGTGTTTTGTGTTGACAGAGATTCTGTGGTGCTAGGAATGCTAAATTGTCACCAGGTCTCTGGGTGGGGAGGGCGTATGATGGGAGGGAGAGAAGGTTGGGCCGGTGTTAGCGAACTTTAGCTTAGCAACTAACAACCTATGTGACCTGGGGATGTGAGTTCACTTTTCTGAATCTTACTTCTGTCAGTTGTAAGTGAGCTAAGTAGACCATGTGACAGACACAAACCCCTTGTGGAATTAAAGTCTACGCGTACTTGTTTAAATTTAAAGTAGGCAGAAAGCCTTAAGCCTCTTTTTAAACAAAGAAAAAATAAAAGTAGCATTTGTTGTGAACGCACTGTTCTTTTTCTTGCCTGGAATATCACTCCACCCTATTTTACCCATCTTTCAAGATGTTCCTCCCAATCCTATTCCCCGTTTCGGAAAGCACTTATTGACTGTTTCTAGTACCCTTAGTTGTGCCCACCGTCTTTTATTTTCCATCCTAGACTCTCTATTAATTGGCAATCTAGGTCCTTTGTTATGTCTGTGACCTTGGTACGTTGGCTAGAATCTCGTACATGGTAGTTGGGCAATAAACATGTGATTAAATGAACACAGGAATAAATGAATGCTAGATTGGAAATGTTAAGGAAAAGAAACGCATAATGGCTTTCGCTTTTCTAATGCTTTAAATTTCACACATTGTGAAATAGGTTTTTATTTTTCTTCATTTCTCTGTAACACAGCAGGACATGGAGGATCGCAGATGTTGCCAGTCACCCAGGATCAGACATCATGCCCCAAGTCACCGGCAAAGTCTACTGACTTCAGTCACTAGAGGCAAGACCTAGTCTCTTTCCAATGCTAGCCCATGGGCCATAGCAGCTGTTCTTGGCTTACTGGGCCTATCAATGTATAGGACACTTGGCTGCAAAGCAGAATGTCATCTCTCATCTCTCTCACAAGGGGAGAAAATGAAGGTGCTGGAAGCGTCCAATCTGGCTACAGAGTAGAGCAGATCAGCATCTACTTGAGAGAATGATATAAAGTGCCTGAAAACTTAAGTAGTGACTCAGGCCAGAGGTGGGTGGGAGGCTACCAGGTTAAGCACCTAATGGATGGTATGGGCCATGAATATCCTTCTTCCTTTACATATGCTTCCAAATGGGCATGAATGTAGAAGACATTTGTCACGGCCTTCAAACTGGCAATGAGGAAGATCTTATAAAAAATGCAAACATTTTTTTTCATTCTCTGTAACAATGACATTTTATGCAGAAGACTCAAGGTAAGAAATTATTTATATCAATACAAAGAACTCACAAGACTCAAGAAAAATAAAGTAAAAAACCCAATCAAAAAATGGGCAGAAGAACTTAAAAGACACTTCTCCAAAGAGGACATAC